>PVJC01002075.1:0-83493 GCA_004026665.1 Murina feae | reverse complement strand
AGGGGGAGCTGGTAGAGCTTAAAAGGAGAATGGGAAGAAGGAAGGAATGGGGGAAGGATAAGGTGACCAGATTTTAGCATTGATAAAGCGGGACACCATTGAGTAGGGGGGGGGATTCTTTTTTTTTTATTATTATTACTTAAAATATTACAAAGAGTAATACATGTGTCTCTTTCCAAAAATTGGGACTTTTTAAAAATGCTGTGGGATGCAGGACAAATTGTTAAAAATCAGGACTGTCACACCAAAAGTGGGACATCTGGTCACCTTAGGGAAGGAGCAAAGCAGGTCAGAGGGAGGAAGTGAAGAAAAAAATTAAGGTGGAAAGGAAGGAAAAGGGGAGGGTGGGCAGGGGTAAAGATAAAGGAAAGAAGGAATGTGGGAAGGGAAGGAGGGTAGTAGAAAAATGGGAAGAATGATGATGGAACAGAAGTAGGAAATAAGGAGGAAAGAAAAGTTTATAAATGATGAGTCAGTAGGAAAAGTGTTACATGAAGAAGAAAAATTTTGTGAGAGGGAGAAGCCAATAAGGAAATCAAGTACAATTGTGCATGAAAGGGATAAGATTAAAAAAGAAAGCTAATAGGGGTGACCAGGCTGGCAGGGGAGGGTAGTTAGGGGGATCAGGCAGGCAGGCAGGCAGGTTAGTGGTTAAGAGACAGAGGTCCTGAATTGTGAGAGTCCCCAAGAGCTCCATATTGGAGAGGATGCAGGTTTGGCTGACGGACCCCTCCCCCCATCTCCTTGTGCACAAATTTCGTGCACCGGGCCCCTAGTAATTCAATAACTCTTGATAATAATGTTGCTTTTAAAGTCCAGTGTGCTCCAATCCCTTAGATGTTTTTCCATATAATAATAACTAGGAGCCCAGTGCACAATATATCGTGCACACGGGGGGGGAGGGTCCTGGCCAAGCCCACCCCACCCGTCCTGTCCACCACACGGTCCCCCCCACAGCCACGTGTGCCCCGCCCAGCCCGCCGCCTGCACTGCACTTGCTGCCTCCGTTGTTGCACTGCCGGCCTCCATCTTGGCTGAGGTAATTTGCACACAGCCACTCTGATTGGCTGGTGGGCATGGCTTGGCTGGTGGGTGTGCCTTAGGCATCCCGGAGAAACTGTCAATTTCAATATTACTCTTTTATTAGAGTAGATAATTGCTTTGTGTTAAGTTTACTTAAGCAGAATAGTCAAGATTAAAATGATCAGAATAGACAAAGCCAAAAAGTTTCCTCAGATGTGCTTTTAAATCAGGGCAAGATGTTCATGATCATAGTCAAATGCAGAACTTAAAGAAACAGATTCACTGCTGAGGGTCAACAGCTTATCTTGAGCTCTCTTACTCTCCCAGTGAAGGGGCTATTATCCCTCAGCTAAGTTTGGATGAGGCTGAGTGACAGTCATGTCTGTCTGATTTCAAAGTTCTCATGATTATTTAATTACATAATGGCTTCCAGACAGAAAAGGCATAAACATTGCTGGCAAAAGTCAACTCATTCTTTTGGCAGCAAAAAATGCCCTTATATAAGTGGCTGTTGTACTATTTAAGGCATAATCTGTATGTGTGTTACTAGAATTAGAGTTCAATGGAGAAAACCAACAAACTGAGCAACATTGTCACTCTAAGGAGAGCAAGATAAAAATGAGCTGAAATGTTAGAAAGAATAAGACCGGTCATTTATGAGAAATGACTTTTCTAAAACTGTTAGGAATAATCATTTGCTTTAATCATCAAGATGAAGAATTTAGACAAGCAAGATAATGTTTTAGAGAACCAAAAAATAAAATGAGGCGTATACATCCCACACTCATAGCATGATGTAGATGTGTGACAGCAAATGACCTTCTTAACTTTTTCTAAAATAAAATCCTCAAATTCCTGTGATTACTTTGTTTGCCATTTAAAAAAATCTTTTTTGCAAGCTAGAATATTAAGCACTGCCTATCCCAGCAACAACAAAAGTTTAAGATGACTAGAAAAATATATAGATCATTGTTACTCAATACTCAAAGATGCACTTATATGAAAATCCTACTTATTGTGGCCCAGTGGTTAGCAGGTGCCTCTGCTACATCTCAGCATCAAAGCTCCATGTGGATCCATTGATGTTTTCTCCCCTCTGCTCTAGCCCTAGGAGCAGCACTTGGCCAATATTAAGCACTTAATAAATATGTATTCGATGCATGGATGAATTAAATGTAGGTTTCAGTTTCCTCGTCTATACGGTAAAGACATGTCTGAAATTAGATTTGAGGCAATACCAATAAAATAAGCGGGAAGTTGGATTATCCATCACCACGGATACTGAAGTGATGTTAATACAGTTCTGAACAGCAAGGAAAATTATAATATGTTATTGACTTTGGCCTCTGAAGCCAGTATTAAAGCAGAGTTTCTGTAATGTGTTCATTCAAATGGTTTTTGTTGTTTACTTGAAACCACAACGTGGTGGAAAAATAATGTTCTTTCCAAATGAAAATAATAAAGCCCTCAGATCCTGGGTATTCTTGGGAACATATGTCTTTTCATATGTGAACAAGTGTAAATGGAAGTCGGAAATACTCCAGTTCATTTAGGTGGCTAGCCCCTGGGAGGCGACACGCTCCCGCATCTGTCCAGATATATGTTCCTGAGGACACAGTATTGCATTTCTTTAATGGCAGCAACATACAATTGTGGTAACTAGATGAAATAGTAATCCCCGTTTCTCTAATTTACTTCAGTTAGATATATTGAAATGTCCTACAGCCAGATGTTCAAGCTGCCAAAATGAACCATGAAACTGCCTAATCTTTGACTTATAAGCCAAGAAAAACAAACCAGCTTTGCTCTTTATAAGTTTTCAAAAATATATGAGGGACATATTTCCAGGTTCCCCCATGCTTCTGTATGCCAGGGTTTTATTAAGTCTGAGATAGTTTATGAAAACCACGCAGAAAAATATAAAGATAAAACAAAGGTCATTGCTTTAAAAAACACATTTTCTGTTAATGGTTATGTCTTAGCCAGGAGAAGCCTGGCATCTAACTTAGGGAGGGCTGTGCAGGAAGCTTCGAGAAGTGGCTGCTGACAGTCATCCGCAGAACATCCCCTGTAATAGACAACATAAATACGAACAGGTCTTATTCCATTGTTTTGGCTGCAGTGATATGTAAGGGCTTTATTCTGTCATGCATTGCAAAACACGTAAATCTTAGCTGGCTGGAATAAAATTGTTTAAAATACGTGTACATTTGTTGAACAGCCTAACACCATATATAATTATATTATTGCCAAATTCAATATCACCTTCACCTTTCTCTTCTCATATATTTCACCTTGATAGGATATTGATAGGAAAATAAATAACACTCTACATCATACCCAGCCCTAAATAACTCCAGAGTAAAGAGAGATTTTTGAGGGGAGGGAGGAAGCATTTAAAGTAATGGTAAGAATGACTGTTATATTCATCACATTAAAAAGTTATTCTTATAAATCCAGGTTCCGGGTACCTGCAGTGTGGTAGATTTATTTATTTTTTTCTCAGGAGTTTGGTGTGCGGAGCTTTTTAGTACAACCTGGATGCCTCTCAGTTTATTTCTATTAATGGATTGATGAATGGCCTAACTTCTCTTATATTGAACTTGAATAGAGTAATACGAAGTTCTTCTTCTAGACTCAGGCAACAGGAGTTCCTCTCTGTGTTGTGGGCTTTGTCAGGTCTTACTTTGAACTCCTCCACCCATAGCCCTTCTCATGGAGGAAATGGTCTTGTGGCCAAGTGGATGTACCTAGGAAGAGGCACACTCTTCCATTCTAGATTAATCTCTGGATACCTGGGACCCCGAAGCTCTGTGCCCCATATGGCTTATGATCCTCTTCCCCAGATCTAGGTGGACCAAGCTGCCAGTGTGCATTTAGGTTTCAGGGTTGACCAAAGAGGTGGCTCTTTGTTCAATGTGAGATACAGAACGAAGTCAAATCAGGGAGAAAATCAAGCACAGTAATGGTCAGAGGCTGGAGGGCCCACTCTTCCTACATTGCCATGGTCTAGCACAAAACAGTGAGGAATTGGAAATTTCTAAATGTGATCTGACTTTTCAGGTCATCGTGAGTTTATATTTGCCCAGATAGGGTGCTAGAACTAATTTTATTCAATAGCTTAACAGACATGTATGCAGGCTTCAATTTGGATTTTTCTCTGGTTCTTGAGAATGTTAGCAGAGGCCCGGTAAAATTGAAATGCCATAAACTTCGGATAGAATTCTGTCCAAATCTCCATTCTACTGCTGACACTGATGAATGGACTGCCTTTAGCTAAGTTATCAACCTGTTTTGAGTCTATAATTATTAATAAAAAGCAAAATGCCATGTTTTTATTAGAGAAGCTTTTATGAATTAAATATGTACAATGCAAGTGAAGAGTAATTCATTTAAAAAAAAAGAGAAAAATTGTAAATAAGAACTACAGTGGCTTAGGAAATATGCTAGATAGTTACACAAGACAGGTGAGAATGCTAAGTAAAGATGAGCATTGAAGTGAGAGGGGCCATGACAGAGATATGCATGGGAGAGAGCAGGACATTTTATCTGTGGTGAATATGGAGAATGTCATATGGAGTGGCTTCAAAGCTGGGTTTTTAAAAATATTTTAGGCAGGAGAACAAGGTGAATGAGGGAAAAGAGAAAATTAGTCTGTGCAAGTCTGTAGCAAAAGGTAGGGGAATTACTAGTTAGGGTCCTCTATAACAGAGATAAGTTCTTCATCCTATAGATAACAGCATAATTGCAGAGAGTAATATATTTTATTTATGTACTAAAAGATAACTGAGAACTAGCCATTTCTGGCAATACACTGAACTAGATGTCTGGAGAAGTCCTCTTAGACTTGGGCAAATTAAAACCATAGTTTAACTATTAAAATAATTTTTATTTTTCAACTACAGTGGACATATATTATTATATTAGTTTCAGGTGTATACCCCAGTGATTAGACATTACACAACCATTGATCATCCTGATAAATCTTGCAACTATCTGACATCACACATAGCCATTAGAACACTGCTGATCATGTTTCCCATGCTGCACTGCGCATCCCCATGACCATTCTGCAATAACTTGTAATTCTCAATCCTCTCACCTCCAATACTTTCCCCATTTGGCAGCCATCAGGAAATATTGATGAATCAGGCATAAAAAATGCCATAAGGACTTCACTGTATTGTTCAGTGGCTAGAGTCCAATCACACTGCCACACCCAACTGCAGGCAAATGTAGGGCATGTACTAAGCTTTGTGACTAAGAAAAGTTGAACAATCATTATGTTAACCTTTCTAAACATTTCTGAATATTAATAAAGCCAATGATTTATTGGATTTACAGCATTTTTATTTTCTCACATTTGCAAAGGAGCCTGGAATATACAGTTTGTGAAATTTCACAAAACAATACTTGCTCTAATTGCCTGTAAGAATGTGATCATTTTTTTAATTCAATTTCACTCTTTTGTTTTTCCTATTTCACTTCACAGATGTTTGTGACTGACTATGTTGATTTTATTCGCTTAAAGATGACCACATGGAGATCAAAAGACAATGAGCTACGCTGGTGATCAGCTGCAAAATAAGACCTGAATTTAGAGTGAAAATGTTGAGTTAAAATCCCGTTATCATTAGTGTATTAGTCTGGTGGGCAAGGTGTCTCTGTGCACCGCAGCATCAGCGTGACCCGGTGCCTTCTGCAATACAGAAAAATCTATCTACTCTGGTTTACTCCATAGAAAGATCTATATTTTTACAAGATTCCCAGGTGATTCATGGAAACATGAAGATTTAAGAAACACTGGGCTGGGTGATGCAACAGTAAGAACAACCTCACATTCTTAGCAGCGTAGAAAAGTTTATTTCTTATTCATGCTGCCTGGCCATCCCAAGTATGCAAGGGAGCTCAGCTCCTCAGAGCCACTCAAGGCCTGGGAGTAGCTATAATCTCAAACATCGCCAGTTGTTTTCCCACAGGTGAAAACAATCTACAGAAGGCCTTTCATTGGCCTACCACACTACCAAATAAATTATTGATGTCGCCCCTGTTGAATACTAAGTACTTTCTCTCGTCTGCATTACTAATAATCTGATTCTTAACCTCAAGTATAACACTTAACAAACTGTATTAAATGTTTTGTGTTTGTTGTTCCTGTGTTTCTTCGTCTAGGATGAAGACTATGTTGTCTTGTACATGTTTACATACTGAATGCAAAGTTCATTAATTGGTGGGGCTTAATTTTTTAAAGTTAAATAACACATTTAAATTCAGAAACACTTCCAGATTAAGGAATGTATCAATTGCTTTAAAGGAGAGATTACTGCTAGGAAGTCCCCATTAAAATAAGTCACCATCTGGGTGAGGTCAGAATGAGGAGACCTTTCCTGAATTCTGTGAGGTTGATTGATGGGATGAGCTTCACCCATGAACTTTCTGCCTTTAATAGCACTTTTCATCTACAGAAAATGGGTGAAACACTGGAAGTATTGGTGGGTCTTGGCTACAAGACTGATCCTCCTAGAGAGTAAAAAATGCTGCCTTTTAAATTTCCCAAGTGTGAAGGTCTTGTAGCTACTTTTTGAATTTTAATTAGTTGTCTTCTACAAAGCATATAGCCTTCAAGTAAGTCGTGGTATTTAGTCATCTGTAGCAAATATCTGTGGGCTTCTGCTCTTTCTTTTGAATCATCTATACAGCAACACATTTCTTTACTTTTTAAAAAATATAGTTTTATTGATTTCAGAGAGAAAGGGAGAGGGAGAGAGAGAGAGATAAATATCAGTGATGAGAGAGAATCTTCCATGTGCTGCCTCAGGCACATCTCCCCCCCGACATACACACTAGGGATCCAGACCATAACCTGAGCATGTGCCCTGACTGGGAATCAATAGTGATCTCCTGGTTCATAGGTTGATGCTCAACCACTGAGCCACACAGGCTGGGCCAGCTTTAATTTTTTTAAGTTATTAAATTAAGTGCAAATATATATTTTAAAATATTTATTTAACCACAAGTATATGTTGTACCTTGTCTACCTTCTTCTTGCTGGTATTAAGCAGCCAACTATTATCTTGCATTTCTCCCTGGAATAAAGCCAAGAAACAGAAGCTCTGACAGTAAGATGCCATTTTTCTTCTACACTTTCTGACCCATGAAATGTTATAGTTTCTTTGCTTGGGTCAGATTATAGTGATGGCCAAAATAACACATATTTGCATGCATAATGAACTCTGGACACTAAACTATGTGTAAATCCACACATTAGAAACAAATTTTCTCCAAAGACTAGCAAACAGAATGAAGGCAGTAAAGTCAGTAAAGGAATCAGTAGTTTCCATTAACATAATGTCATCTCAAACAAGTACCAGCTGACTTGATGATATTATATTCACAAAAAAGCTGATTATTCAGGACAATAGTGTATTTCCATGGTTTATGGATATATTTTTCCCGAATTTTGTTAGGCTATGTGTGGGGTCATGGAAGGTAGTACATGAGAGAACATACATGTATATTTGTAAAGCTTTTGAAACAGTCTATTTAGACAGTGGAATTTTACTGTAGCTTCAAGAGATGTGAACTGCTCCAAACAAGATAAGGACCATATCTTGTTCATCTTTACTTTTTTCCAGAATCTGGTAAAACATCTGGTCTACCCATCCTCCCCTCTGAGTCTGTCAGTCTGTTCCATGTAGCTAGGCTAATAGTAATTAGTATATGAATTTTATTAACCTAAAATTGCTAGTAGATGAATTTAATTTTCATGGACATAATCCACATTTAACAATCCTACCAAAGCCAGAAGCAATGGCTTTCCTCTCCACTGTCTATAATATATGACAGTAAATAATGAAGAATAACATAGCACCAAAATCAATGAATTATTATAGGAAACGAAGCTTATGAGAATGTCATTAATGTTCTAAACCAGAACAAATTTAGAATCCACATTTTCAAAATGATTAATCAATTCCCATTAAATTTTAATAGTTCCATAGGGAGTATTTAGCCCATGAATGTATACTTTATAATGGAATACTTTGCTACCAATCAAAACCACAATTTGTCCAAGAATACTTGCATTCTTCATTTTTATGTTTAAAAAAAAAGACAAAAAGAAAGGAAAAAAAACCACACAAGTGAATCTTCCATTGACTCTCAGAAGGATCCTCAATATTATTTTCATTTTTATATAATTAAAGGAGATTCAAGAATATAATGCAAACTATGAATTCATTTTTTTGTGATATCTATGGATTTGTTTCAAAGCACTTGCATCCTTTGGTCTTATGGAGTGCCATTCAAATTAGTTTGTACTTTGAGTTACAATACTCTACAGTATTGTTGAACTTTGCCAAATTCATAATAGCAGATTAGAATAAAGTCTAAGAATTAAGCTATGTATCTTTCCTAAAATGTGCCTGGCATTTTAACCAACTGTCACTTATTACCATGTCTTTATTTCAAACCCAGTACTATTAGTGATTGCTACTATTTGTGGAGCTTTAATTATGTGTCAGAAACTATGAAGGGTTTTACATTCATGACCTTATTTAAACTTTGTAACATAGTTATGAGTAAAATGCCTTTTAAAAAAACACCTTTTATTGGTAAGCACTTTAGGATAGAAAACTAAGTCTTGGCCAGATTTAGACACACATCCAAGGTTTTAGGCAGAAGTGGGAGAACTGAGACACTAACCAAAGCATTGGGCACTCAACTACTGCATTTGCTCAAACTAATCATCTTAGATTAAAGTAATACTTTATGCAATAGCTTGTTCAATAGCCACATTTGTGATCTATTCCTAAAATTTTCAAAAAGGTTCAATTGCCTACTTGTATTAAATTTATCTTTGTCTTGATTTTATTTTGCTATCTATATTCCTCTCTCTCCACCAATTTTCTTAAAGTATTTATTTTAAATTGTATGTTTTTTTCTATAATAACTCATTTTTAGTAAACAAGGGATAATATAAATAAAGAAGAACAGATTTTAAAAAGATAACCATTAAAACATGGGCCAATGGTGTATGAAACTACTTCCAAAGCAAAGAGTGACCATTGGATTATTTGATGTTTGTGAATTCCTGAGATCAGATTTAGGCGTCAGATCTTGATGTCTGGAATGGTTAGTTGAGTAACATGTGTCCACTGGCTCTGAACTAATTATCCCAAGACACACATGAGGCATGAAACAAAAAGCATACTTAAAACTTATTTTGGCCCACAAAATTTATATTCTGGATTGAATAGAAAGGAAGGTGGCCAGCTGCTTTAACATGTTCCAGGAGGAAACCTTGAATTCTTTCCTTCTTAGCTGTTGATCTGATACAGGTTTTGAATTAATGGGTGTCTGTTTTTTAGTGTCAATTATAAAAACCTGAGCTCCTGGCTGAGCAATTCGACTGCCTTTATTTTAGAATAAAAATTTGCCTAGAGGAATAAAACCTTATCTCCCCGAGATGAAAATCATTGTTGGCTCATTGCCTAATGCACTGTATAAAGAAAAGATGTGGATGGAAAGAGGATCACAGTATCACAGTATATACAATTGAAATAAGGATATTTAGAGACAATAAATTGAAAATGTCTGGTTATCATTCCAAATGGGTCAATAAAAATATGCCAGTAGGAATGATGGAATGCATATTAAAACAAATCTACAGCCTAGCTGGTAGACGAGAAGAGTTGCCACATCAATCAGTTACAAATTTGGGCTTGGCCATCATGGTTTAGTAGTTGAGCATCGACCTATGAGCTAGAAGGTCATGGTTCTATTCCTGGTCAGAGCAAATGCCTCGGTTGCAGGCTCGATTCCAAGTGTGGGGCGTATAAGGGGTAGCCGGTCAATGATTCTCTCTCATCATTGATGTTTCGATCTCACTCTCACTTCTTCTCTGAAATCAACACAAATATTTAAAAAGAAAATTTGGGGGAAGGTAAAGAGCAAATGGAATAACAGTAGGATTCAGTAGGATTAAGGAAGGAGACAGAGGAAGATGCCTTTAAGGGGAATAGTGGTTTCCCCCAGAAATCCTCAGGAACAGATTCTCAAAAATACCCTAGAGAAAATGAGAAGAGAGGGCTGTGAGCAGTCAACCAGGTAATTATCATATCTCATCAATTCTCAGCTTCACAATTTGTTCATATGTTAAACTTTAATTATTTAAAAGCATCTTATAATCATGCAATGTCATACATTAATTGAGAGAAATTTTTCTTTGTAGTTGTTCATGAAATAATGACATACTTCACCTCTAATGATGTTTTGTGTGCTGTGAAATACAGTATGTGAAGAGACTACAGGTCAGCTCAAACAGCTCAGATCAGCAACTTCCAGGATGTCCTTCCAGACTAAATCTAGGTATAAAGTGTGTTTTTTTTTTCTTGTTTTGTTTTGTTTATTTGCTTCTGGGACATCATAAAGATTGACTTCTATATTGGTAATAGTGGACAGAAAGGGCAGTAGTGTTTGGAGATAATTTGCATCTAATATATATAAAAGCCTAACTGATCAGTCGACTGGTCCCGTAGCTATGATGTACAATGACCACCTGAGGGCAGATGCTCAAGGCACAGGCATGGACACATGGAACAGACTGATGAATCTCAGAGGGAAGCGGGGAGAGTGGGAAGATATTAACCAAAGATCTTATATGCATACGAGAGGCCCAGTACTTGGATTTCTGCACGAGTGGGGTCCTTCCACCTGGAGTGCAGGGATCTGGCTGAAACTGGCTCTCTGACATCCCCCGAGGGTTCCAGTATTGCAAGAGGGTGCAGGCCAGGCTGAGAGACCCCACCAGTGCAGAAATCCGTGCACCAGTCCTCTAGTCTATAATAAGGAACAAAAACTAACAGAATATGGTATAAAACTCTATTCCTCAGATAAACCTCTACTCTTTTCTCCCTTTTAGAACTATCATTCAAGTATGCAGGAAAATGTAAAGATGTTTTTGATATAGAAACCCTTTAATTATTACTCCCTAGAAATGAAGAATTTATCAAAGATATTCTCTAGTGAAAAATAATTATAACATTCTGCAAAAAGTAATATGTAGATAAGAATGCTAAGCAGAAAAACAGTATTTATAGGTAGATATAAATAATTACCTATATGAGAGCTACGAACATTAGTATATTTATTAAGAAAGGATTTGTAAGAACAGGCAGGCAAATGTACAATAATCTAAAAATAACATTCCAGTAGGCTTTATCAAAATAAGATTTGGGAAGAGGAAGTGAGCAAGTAAAAATGTTTGAAGGAGATTGAGCTATTTGGAAGGTAATTATTGATAACAATCATATTATCTTAAAATATTGTGTTATACACAATTTTTAAAACTCTGTAAATGTAATAACATAAATATTAGAAATAGGATGAATAACCCTCACAAATGCTTTGGCACAACTATTAAAAAAAATAACCCAGCTTTGGGCTAAAAAATATAATGATATGGCATTATTTTTTTAAAAGTATGATCAAATGTGCATAACTCATTTTTGCCCATTAATCTTTGACACATCCTCCAAAAGCTGGTTCATACCCCATATTTCTCAGGAATCTTTCCATTTAATTATTCAATTTAATTCTCATTTATTGTGCCCTTAGCACTTTCATGATCAATTGGGGTTGTTTAAGTGGCTTTTTCCCAAATGTTTCCATGGGCCAGCATTTTCCTATTATCTTATACTCTCTCAAGAACCTGGCCCATCCACCCCCACACAAAGTCAGTTTCTATGTCTTTCTGTCCATTTAAATGTCCAGATTGCCTTGTTCAGGTGCCTGTTCACAGGAGGGATGCGATCAATATTTCCTCCAAGTGACTAATAGTTGCCAGGTTTTGTGGTTGTTGTATTTCATTGGGGTTTAAATCCCATAGTAGGTATATTTTCTTCGGGCTGAGGCTGCAGCATAACAGATGGCCTGTGTCTGCACATTGATCTCTCTTGAAGTGGCAGAGAGAACATTTTGGTGGTAGAAAAAAAGTTGTTTAGAAGCCTCTGAACTGACCCCTTTCTGTACCAAATTGACATGTTGTGCAGCTAGTTTTATCTTTGCTTAAACTAGTATCGATCAAACTATCAAAGACTGTGTTATCGTTTGAGCAGCTGTTCACGAAGCACCACCAAAAATATGGGTTTGCATTGAAGTCTTGAAATCAATCCACATCTTGTTGGTTATCACAGAGTATAGGTGGTAGGAGCCATGATTAATATATTTTTCAATCTTATTTACCACAAGAAAAGCTCTAAAGATATTTGAGCACTCTACTTTTTTGTCGTTCAGCGTTCAGTTTAATTATACCTTCTACCATTTATTTCTGCCCTTTGAACTCTCCCTCCACACAAATAGTTTTCTAAAAACCTTTAGATAAAGGATCACAATTGGGGAAATGCTTTGAGAAATACTGAAGACCTCTGTTAGAATCTCATACTGACTTAGCATGATCACAGGAAAAAAAACACACACACATAGAAACAAACAAACAAAAATTCTGAGAGAACTGTATGGCACCGTGAAACAGCTTAAAATGGGCTGCGTTTGCCCTAGCTGGTTTGGCTCAGTGGATAGAGTATTGGTCTGTGGACTGAAGGATCCCAGGTTCAATTCCTGTCAAGGGCACATGCTGGGTTGTGGGCTCAATCCCTAGTAGGGGACCTGCAGGAGGCAACTGATCAATGATTCTCTCTCACCATTATTGCTTCTATCTATCTCTCCCTCTCCCTTCCTCTCTGAAATCAATAAAATATATGTTTTAAAAAATCTGTGTATTAAAATAAATGGGCTGTGTGACAAGGGGTGATTAAATTATTACATGAGATAAATTAGAACTTGGATTTTTGGAGTCGGGACATTTTTTAATCTCACTGCTGAGAAATATGTAAGCTTTTATACTCCTGTTTTTCAGGTGAGTCCAGGAAAGTCTAGTTTTGAGCAGAAAATGGGGCGTGGCAAGAGAAGTAGTATTAATTACCGATATACCCTCCAGAGAATTCTCCTATAAAGCTACAGATAGAAAGGCTGAAACAAATTCCACAGATTTGCAAAATTCTTTACTTATACGGAAGCATGCTCAGCATAAATCAAGCTTTGGAATAAACTCTACAACAAGCATGTTCTTGATCTTACATGATTACTATGGGATTATCATTTTGAAAATATTTGTTCCATATATGTTTGTAAGCACTTGCCATCAAGACCTCTTCATTAACAGTAGGTTATTAAGGAAAGGTTGAAGGGGATAAAATTCCCAAATCCATCTCTAAATCTGCATCTCAAAGCTTCAAGTAGACTTAGTTATGCTCAGACCTGCCTTAACCATAGCTATTTGATGATTAAGAAATCCCACAGTTTACCCTCTGCCCCTATTACTACTAACATACAGCTGCTTTCCCCACACACTGTCTGCTGAGTTTGAAATTTCCAGTCTGGACCATTATTAATCAGTCACACTTCCCACAACTTAGTTTCTCACATGCAGACAGAATGCTAAATTCTGGAGAGGAAATTCTAAGTGAGGTGTGGGGACCTGAAGTATAGTCAGGGTGGAGGTCGGGATGGGTTGGAGGGGGGCATGAAGAAGGTAGACAGAATTTATATTGCCAAGTTGAAATCTGCAAATGTGGAAGCATTTTGTAAATTTTGTTTTCCCATGATTGTGGGTCACCTAGGTCATTGGATGGATGAGATAGGGGTGCTAAATGTCATCGTATGAGGCCTGTCAAACAGAACAAAGAATTATCCAATTTCTTTGACTTTCAAGTGCCCTACTAGACATGCAGAAAAAGTTTACTTGCGTCTACAATCTAATTCTATTTCATATAAACACAAATTGTTTCTCCACCGTTTTACTATACAATGACCTCTGCAATAAAGCAGTGAAAGTGTAAGTCAAATGATCAATTTCAACCCTTTAACAGAATCTGTCCACATATTTCAGAAATACTACATACCACTGGTGGTGATAATGAAATTTGTTATTTGTTGTACAAATATAATATACCACTATCAGTCTGTATTTATAGATGCCATATTATTTGTGAATCTACATAGATATGTTTGTACCTCTATTTCATTGTGACTTCTAATACAGCATTCCTCAAGGTTTTACCTTTTTGAAATACACTTAATTAGCCCTAGCTGGTTTGGCTCAGTGGATAGAGCATTGGCCTGCAAACTGAAGGGTCCTGAGTTCGATTCTGGTCAAGGGTTGCAGGCTCAATCCCCAGTAGGAAGCATGCAGGAGGCAGCCTAATCAATGATTTTCTCTCATCATTGATGTTTCTCTCTCTCTTTCTCCCTCTCTCCCTCTATCTCGCTTCCTCTCTAAAACCAATAAAATATATTAAAAAAAAATGTCTTAAGAAATACATTTAATTACATATTTATTTTTCTTTATAATTTTGATTAAGGCATTAACACTATATTTGAAATTAAATGTACATATAAATTATATTGTTTATGGACTTAATTAAATATAGTAAAGGTAGCTTTACTATAAATATGAATTATAAGAGAAAGACATTGCATAGGATAAGGATGAAAATAAATAATCTTGGAACATGTGAAGAGCCTGAGGAAGGTCATCAGGAAAGAGAATATTAAGAGGCTCACAGGACATAATTCACTTGTTTACTGACAGTGAAGGCACCAAGTCAAGTGCAGATAAAATATTCTGATAGAAGCAAGGGGCAAACAGATGCACACATTGATTCGTAAATTCATTCAAGCATTTAATAAATATTAGAGACTAGAGAACTACAGACAGCGCTGAAGAAATGAGCATCTATCCCTGATTTCAAGTAGTTCTAGTAGGAGATACAGATATAAATAATTATAATACAGTGAGATAAGTTCAACTATGAAGTGAGCACAGTGGAGAGGATCTAACCTGGTATAGAAATAGAAGGAAGGTGACCTGGGACAGGCTTCTCAGAGAGGATAGACTGAACTTAATTCACTTGTAGGATTTAGCAAGCCTTGAGATGCTGAGAGGGAGTAGTGAGGAGAACATGTACAAGCTCTCAATCCCAGGAAAGGAACAAGTTCACCAGTTACCAACCCCAGGAAAAGTCTCAGACAACATGGAGAATAGCAAAGCTGATCAGTATGCTGGCGACTGAAAACACACATCCAAACATCTGTGCCCATGGCATCATGTATTTGGGGTTATGGAGGAACACACAGTGCAGTCAGGCACTGGATGAAGCAACACTTTACTTGCATAGAGAAGAAATAAAGCAAATGGTGAACATTGGTCCCAGCAGGAACCCTAGGAAGACAGTGCTGGGCATTTTGCCTACATGCACCCGTCTGCTATACGAGAAGGATCTCCACTCTGCCCCTTGGCATCGGAAATACTGAAAGCTGGGGATTAGCTGGAGGGCCATTGACATACAGGCTTCACTGAGCTTGTGTCAGGGAAAGGTATCCCCATACCAAGTAATAAGCACAGCACAGGCTGTGTGAGCTCTTTTTCTCTTGATAAGAAAGTGTTTCTGGCTCCAGAACCATGTTCAGGTGGCCAAATAGGAGGTCATGCAAGGACTGCATGCATGGGAGTGTGTGCAGTGGGGAGGCTTTACATCACCAGGAAGAAAAGTATAGAGAAGAAACAAGAAAAAGTATGTAAGATACAATGTGGAAAATCTCCAGCAGCAACTATGAGTCAGGAAAGCCAGGGTCTGGATCCTTCAGGATCTTGGTAATTATGTAAAACTAGTGGCCCAGTGCACAAAATTCGTGCACATTAAAAACGGATTAATTAGAGGAAATACTGCTATTTGCCCTTTCTCTATAATAGAAGTGTCAGAGATTAAAGAACTTTAGTAAAACGTATATGAAAATCTTTCTCCTGTCAGAGTCTGGGGTGCACCATGGAACCCAGAGTAAAGTCTTTAACCACCCACGTGCACCTCAAAATCGCTCAAGACCCAAACCTGGATGGCCCTCCTTCATTGGGCTAGATCCAGACCTGGCCGGTCCCACCCTGTCAAGCCCTGCCAGGTGGGGGGAGGTGCAGCCTCAGATACCCTGGGTGCCAGGGCAGGGGGGCATAGCCTGAGGTCCCTTGGCCTGGTGCTGGGGTGAGGGGCATGACCTCAGGTCCCCTGGCCTGGCACCAGGGAAGAGGGTGCAGCCTGAGTTCGTCTGGCCTGGTGCCAGGGCAGGGGAGCAGCCTGAGGTCTCCTGTCAAGCCCTGTGGGTGGAAGGCACAACCTGAGGTCCCCTGTCCAGCCCCATGCAGGAGGTAGGTGGGCGCGCAGCCTCAGGTCCCTGCTGATTGCTCCTTAAGGCTCGTTATGGGAACTTAGCCTCAGCTGTGGGTGCAAATTGACCAGAGTGACAGTCAATTTGCATATTCCCCCTTTATTATATAGAATAATTATGTAAAATTTTTATAGAATAGAATAGACATGCATTTTAAAAAAATGTTTTTATTGATTTTTTTTTTTTAGAGCAAGGAAGAGAGAGAGAGAGAAATATCAATGAGAGAGAAACTTCTATCTGCTGCTTCCATCACACACCCCACTGGAGAGGGAGCCCATGTACTCTGCCTGGGAATTGAACCAGTGACCTTTTCTTGCATGGGGCGATGTTCAATCCACTGTGCTTATTGGCCGGGCAAAAATAGATTTGTTTTGAGAAAATTTTTAGGTAGGTCTCACTGGTGGCAATGAGAAGGAAGCTGTTGAGGCAGATACGAAAGGAGACAAAGTATGGCGAACGCACTACTGCGTGGAGGGAGAATGAAGACCTACAGTAGGACTGTGGGTGAGGCGAGGACATTGTTTCAGACACACATAGAGTGATGTGGTTGAAATATACCACCACAGGCCCTTCCACAGAAGCGCCGCACTGATCGATCTGAGTCGGCTGCCAGGTATTGGTATTCTTCTAAGGTCCCCAGGTAATGATGGTTTCTAATAAAGACTAAGAAGCACTGAATTAGATAACCACTTAGAAGAATAAATCAACAGACCTGACAGATTCGAGGTTAGTGTCAAAGACAAAGCAGACTTCTACAGTTGTGGCAGGGTCTCACTTTGGGAAAATCTGCACATGGTGATGCTATTAAACTAGAGGGGGTGAGAAACTGAATAGCTGGAAATGAAGGAATCATGCATTCCAAATAAGAATACTGTGTCTGAGGTGCCTGTGGCATATGTGAATGTTAATGGTCAATAAGCACGTGAATGTGATGCTTCCAAACTCTGCAAGTTCATTTAAAATGCTTTGGAAATACTTCAGGAAAGATATACAACTTGAAGGTAAAACTTTTAGAGTGATGAGTGCTTTGACCTTTGGGAGGAAGTTAAAAAGCATGACAATGCATATTATTCTTCAGAGACAGTACATAGGATGAGAAGGGCAGAGGATCAATGATGGAAACCTATCCAGTACCAGCATTTCAGGGATGAATAGAGGAAAAAGCAAGACAATGGAAGTGGCCTGAAGGAATGCTGAGAAGGTTTAATAAGAGCTACTTAATGTGGAGTCATGAAAGCCAAGGAAGAAGGCCTTTTAAAGACAACGTCAGGTACAGCAAAGTCATGAACTCAGATCAGAGCTAAAGATTGTCAGTTGGTTCTAGAATTGGGGGGGGGGGTGGTCATTAATAATGACCTTTCTGAGGAAGCAAGCTGAGGATTGGAAGAGTGATGAGCAGGAAGAGCGATCACCACCTTTTCCTCTGGAAAATCTGGATAAGGAAATCCATAAGGGTCTGGCGGTGTTATTGAAGCTAGAAAAGGGCAATATGATGTGTTGGGAAAAGGAGACAGAAGTGGCCGACTTCCTGAAAAGTGATGGAGGTGGAGAGAAGGATGAGACAGGTTCTTTGGGTCAGAGGGACAATAATGTTAAAAGGTTATAAAAAATAGCAAGTAGAGCCTTAGTTGGTTTGACTCAGTGGCTAGAGTGTCAGCCTGTGGACCAAAGAGTCCCAGGTTCGGTTCTGGGCAAGGGCATAGGCCTCAGTTGCGGCTCCTTCCCAGCCTGGGCCCTGGTCAGGGTCCATACAGGAGGCAACCAATCAACGTATTTCACATCAATGTTTCTGCCCTTTCCCTCTCTCTCCCACTCTCTCTAAAAATCAATGGAAAATTGTAGGATGAGAATTAAAAAAAAAAAAAAGCAAGTCGAAACTCTGAATTAACAGGAAGAAATGCACAGACTGACAATAAGGCAAAGGAGCAAGGCCACGTTGGTGAAAAGGATAAGCACGTAATTTTGTCACAGATTAACAAAATCAGGATTTTTTTCAGCATTAGAGGCAGAAGTGGTTAAATAATTAGGGGAAGATTGGGTAGAGGGAAAATAAAAATTGCACCTTAACTGGAAACTCGGTCTAAAAATTTGCCCTGTCTTTAAAATATGCTTATACATAGATATTACAATTATTACATTTCTTTTTAATATTTTAAGATTTGCACACAGCTGGTATTTGAAGACCTAAGGTACAGTTACTATTCCTGTCTGACTCTAAAATTTATATTCTTTCCACTCTCCCATATCCATTTCAGTTTAAGAAGGTTTCATGGTGCTCTAATGAGCATTATTCTGTAATCCCAATCAGGAATAGGAAAGATACCAAAATGATAGAGTAACTAAAAAAGCCTTCACAACTAAAAATAAAAGAATGTCCAAAAACATCCATAGCACTATTCTTGGAATTTCTTGGTTCCACCTGCTGTGAAATCATTCATATTTCCCTATACATTTCTCCCAATAGATAGCATCACCCGTAAACCATTATCTCAATGTTGACAGAGTAATGGGCCTATTGATTTTGAGTGGTACTCACTGTAAAACAAGCTTATCTGGGTACCTGCCACTACAGTTCTAGGTTAACAGATTTTCTGTCCTGCTTTTAGACATCAGGCATCAATAGAGCACATCAGGATTGTTAATAATATTTGTCTCACCCACTGGCTGTTGAAATTTGGGCAAGGAATGCAACTTCTGTCAAACTCTAATTTTTCAAAAACAATGTGTTCATCTCTAATTGAGCCCTTCAACTAAAAAATGCAACAAATCTATAAATTATTGTGAAGTGTTACAATGATAGATGGCCTCTGAGATGGTAGATAAAAACATAAAAGCTACTGAATATTTGATTTAGACAGCGTTTTCAAATGGTCTTTGTTGTTGTTATAATAAGAGATAGTTGGAAAATCTCTGTCTTATCTGATAAATACAATATGTATTTTTTAGTTACCAAAAGACCCATACTAGTTCAGGCTGTACTCTTTGGTTAGTTGATTGGTTGATTAGTTTATTTGTTTGGTTTATGCATTCATTCAACAGAGATTATTGTATTTCTCAGATATTAGATATTCTATTTCTTGGGTGTTTGGGGGAAATAAAAATACAGGAATTTTTCTTTCATGAAAGAAAGCATTATTAAAAGAATTTCATATACTGGAGACTTATATTGCAGTGTAGAAAGTAATAAACACCTTAAGACTATATAGGCACAGTGATGCAGATGTGTGTTTTTTTTTTAATTAACACCAACTTATTATGTACCATTATGATTCAGGCATTGTTTTTTAGTCCTTGCTATTCATGGTATAGCCCACACATATGCAGGCATGACTGCCACTTACAAATATAGAATTTCAGGCTCAACTTTAGTCATATTAAATTAGAATTAGTATTTTAATATAATTCTGAGGTTATCAATATATACTGGGATCGTACCCCTCAGGATTCCTGTTTCAATAAGTTTTCAGTGGAGCCCTGGATCTTCATCAAAACAAAATTATTCTCATGTGAGTTTCTATGGCATTTAGCTTGAGAACCACTGGTTTGGGTGCTGGGGATGCAAAGATGGATAGGACAGAAACCCTGTCTTTTAAAATCTCACGATAGCCTCCATAATTTCTGATTGGGTTCAAATAAATTTCTCCTCTTCTTTCTAGTGGTTTCTAGCAGCAATAACTTAAAAGCCTACACAGTGGATCAGAATCACATGAACGTCAAATTGAGATTCATCCTTCTTCTCAAAAAGTTTCAGCAGACTGATAAATAAACCACCAAATATAGGCTAAATCACATTTAGTATAGCTTCAGAGAGAGTTTTATTTCACGACAAAGCCATTCTTTAGGAGTTGGCAATCTCTATAAGATATATGTGTCAACTCCATCAACCTTGCTATTTGATTAACTGGAACCCCCAAATCGCCTGTCACACCAGAGAAGATAAGCTTACACACTTCCATATGTGCTCTATTAGGGATTAAATTGTGATGCTTGTCTTTAAAGTATTTGGTAAATATTCTTATATTTAGTATATAACTTAAAATATTGCTTTTTACAACACATCTTTTTTGAAGAATAATTATCTATACTTTACAAATTTGATTTAATAAATAATAACCAATTGTTTTAGACCATAGCCATTAAATTATTCCATAGGTTAAAGCCACAATGCTTCCAAAATCATTAATCCGCCATAGCCCAGGGTATAAATGAATTGAATAGGTTCTTAAAAATAACTTGCAAAACTAATTAATATTGGGAGTTGTTTGGGATGAACATGAATCCTTTAGCTGAGTGGCAATATATGTTTCGTTGAGAAATTGCATAGCTTATTTGTGCAGACAAAATTTCCCCTAGGAAGTCTTGCTTCTGCATTCTCAAGAACATCATTTTCCTCTTCGCCTCACTCAGCCCTATTTGTATAATATTACCAGTTCTCAAAACAGGTCCAGAAAAATGGGTACGTCAGCTGGACAGTAGCCTAGATGATTAATAAACAGTTGGTGTTTTTGTTTTTTGTTTTTTAATAAAAACAACTTCCTGAAATAAGTCAATAGATCTGATAACCTAAGAAAATTAAACATAAAGATAATACCTGGTAAATAAAACACTTTACTGGGGCATAAGGCACTCTTACGGTCCAGACTGACCAGGATTCCCTTAAACAAACAAATAACAAAAAAACCAACACCTGCCTGTGATGAGTACACAATTGGCAATTACCCACCCCGCCCCAGGCCTTCAGCACATTCCTGCCTGTGTCCATGAGCTGTGCATATGTGCATGTCAGTTCTTTGGTTAATTTTTTTCCTGTCTCTCCCAACCCCTTCTTCTCTGAGCTCCATTGGTCTGCGCCAAGCATCCATGCCATGAATTCTTGGTATCACATTGGTCTAGGTAAGTCCTCCCAAACTTTGTACCCAAGTCAAGCTTTATTTTCTTCAAAAGTGGCCTTTCCCTAAGGTAATACCCCATTGGTAGATTATTCAATTAAAACAAACACACACACATACACACACATACACACAAAGAAAAAAAGAAAAAAAACTTTAGAAAGTGATTTAGTAATATTGGTCATTCTGCATCATAACAATTCTTATGTTCTGTTCACCAATAGCACTTTTTAATGAGCTCAGTTGCCTCAAAGGTAAAAGTATGTGAAGGTAGCTCAGATGATAAAGTACGTATTGTGTAGCACTAGTCATAATGGCTTAATTAGCTGTTAATGTGGTTTTTTAATGTTCATTAGAATTTAATAGTAACTGAATAGTTCAATGTTCAGTTAGTCAGCGTTTTCCAACATGATATATCTGGTGAGGAGAGATCCCTTTCAAATTCAGAACTTGCTGAGAGAATTGATGTCAGTGCAAATTAGACCCGAAAGAGAAAATCCCCGTCCCTCGAGCCCACATTTCATGCCCAGTGATAGCAGGTGGTGAAGTGGGACAGAGCATGAATAACACACCCTTTATTTATGGCCAGTCCTATTTATGGCCAGAAGGTAGCAGCTGCCATCTGGCATAATTCTTGGAGGGCGCTGAAAGGTCGCGGTGACCAAAGTATTGATTTAATGTTGTCTTGTGACTTGGAGACAGGTATCGTTTATTGAGCTATAACTATATGTCTGGTGCTCTTTCGGGGGCTTTCACATATGCTATCTTTAAAAAACAATCTTAACACAAGTTCTGCTTTTACCTCCGTGTAGTAGATCAACAGACTAACGCTTGGAGAAGAGAAGTTCTTCCAAAGAGTTGAAGACACAGATTAGTTGGTTATGATGCCTTCCTCCCTTTAGGTGTCAGTGTGGAGGAAACTACTGAAAATGCACCTGTTTCCAGAGGGCCTGTGCACGGTGAGGGGGTCCGTGGGAAGTCTACATGGTGCATTTGGAGTTAGGTGAGCTGAGAATACGACGCAGCTCCTCGAATTCCAAGTGCACTATCACAATCTGCTAATATTTTAGTTCTGAAAAGCAGTCTGATAAATCTGCACACATTCCGGTTTATCTAGAGCTCTGTGTATAAAACTTCAAGTGAGGTATTGGCAAAGCAGAACCTGATCAATGATGGAAGAATAGGATGATGAACAAACTCTAAACCATGAACTAAAGAAGAGTTTAGAAGATCCATGTGTCATCAACTCTTTGAAAGAATTGTAAGAGATGTTTTATATGTCACAAGATGCCTGTGGGAATAATAAGAGGAGGATGCATGGTCAGAGATGTCTGCAGGTATAATATGCTTCCGGGGGTGGCAGGAAGTGTCTTAAAGATATCCAAGGGAAGGTTGAATGAATGCTTTAAAGTAATGTGGAAGGAAGCAATGTATTGATTGAGTTATATAACTTTTTTAACCATGACACACTATTCTGTTAAATTTCTTAAAACAAAGTTTTATAAAGCTTACAACAGGGTAAGATTTTAAAACCTCAAGTTTAGAATTTGAATGGCTCAGTTCAAGGTGACACCATGCACTAGAGATGGCTGGAGAGGTAAATGCTTAATACAAAGATTTCTAAAGTATGAATGCTGTGCGCCAAGGATCATGTTTCCCAGCCCAAGTGACTCTGACTCTCTCTCTCTCTCTCTCTCTCTCTCTCTCTCTCTCTCTCTCTCTCTCTCGCTCTCCTCCCCATTTTAAAAAAGAAGAAAAAGCCCAAAAATACATATCCTTGGGTGAGGATTAAAAAGAAAGCATTGCTAACGATTGCTGTGGCCTACTTCTCATATTCTTATTTGGCATTTTGCCCAGATTTGCACAAATCACTAGTAATGCCCAAAACAATTCATGAATATGGAAAAAAATGGGGAAAGTACCAAAAAAGGAAACATAAACTCAAGAGGAAAAAATAACATCAGTTTTTAATTACTGGGCCACTAATGAAGACAGTGAATCAAATAAGCAGTTTGTTCTCAGTGTTATCACGCAAAACACAATAAACGTAAAAGTTCCTGAAATCACATTTCACAGCAAGTGGAGGAAAATGCCCTATAACAGTCCTTGGAAGAAGAAATGCATTAGTATTTTGCTTTATTATTCCTGGTTGCAGGTTCCAATCTAATCTCCATAGAAATGGAATTCTAATTGGGCCTCAGAGATATCTTACAAGCACACTGTAATCCCAATTTACGAGAGAAATTCAAGTGAACTGAAATTCAGTGTACTCTCCTGAGAACAGTTAGGCTGAACTACTTAGGAGGGACCGCATTCAAGTTCCTAATAGTGGCCTGGATGAATTCTAAAATAAACAAAAAAAAGGCTAGTATTGGAATATGAAGAAAAGTCATTCTTTCCATTTCAATCTCTCTCTCTCCTTCTTTTCTCACTATTTCTACCCTTATCAGTCTGTGCCTCTGTCCTTTTTCCTCTTTTTTCACGAATATGAAATGATTGTGAAGATGCAAAGGGCAAAAATTCCCCCAACTACACAAAGATTTGGGCATCTTGAGAAGCAGTAAATACACATTTATCCACAACTCTAATGCACACACTGTTGTCCCTAAGATATCCATGGAAACACAGTTTCATTTTTTATTTCAACAAATGCTAGGTCCTTCATGATTGTCAAGAATAACCCTTTGTAAAATTTTGATAATATAACGTTTTTTCTAAAGTGCAACAAGATTTTTAAACTCATGTAATTGTACTTGGACACACTGTTGGATCTGACAGTTCCCTCTTTCCTGTGTTTTGGAAGTTTTCTGTTTTCCATTTCAAAAACACCTGGCAGTCAATGTGTTGTTTTTTTTTCTCTACACAAGTCCGGAGATAGTAATCTAATCAACCTGAGTAGCCATATTATTTTAGTGATTTTTTTTTTAAAAATATACCTGTGTACTAAGCATGATTTTTATAACGTGTCTTTAGCACATTTGCACTCCAATAGAGTGGGTTTAAGTGATGACTCTGCTACTTTCAGGCAGGTGAGGTAAAGCTCGTAGCCTGGTTCCTTCAGCTTTGAAATAATTTGATAGTGAAGGTGAAATGCTATAATATAAGGGAAGCACCTGTAACAGACAACCCTTTGAATGGTGCTCCATTTCAGCGCCCCTCTTCTGTGAGACCAACTCTGAAGACACATAGGAGACGCCTCAGGGCCCATATCTATACTACCTGAAATTGTTCTTGGGTGGAGCTAAGGGATCTGTGGCTTTGATCTGGGACAAGCATCTACTCTAATAAAAGAGTAATATGCAAATTAACCATCACTACAAGACACCTAAGCCACGCCCACCAGCCAATCAGAGCGACTGTATGCAAGTTAACCCAGCCAAGATGGCGGCCAGCAGCCATGGAGCTGGAACAAGCAGGAAGCTTGCCCTGGTGATGCAGGAACCTAAGGTTCTGGTCTGCCTAGGCCAGCTGTGGCAACAAAGTTTCCACAACAAAGTTTCAATTGTAGAAGATAAATAAACCCCAGAGACCTGCTTCCAGCCCTGGGCTCAAGGAAGCGCTGAGAGCTTGGGTTGTCAGAGGCAACCCAACCAGGACTCCAGTTAAAGCAACAAAGCTTCAACTTTAGAAATTAAATAAATCCCAGCCAGCCTCGCTGCAAACAACCATCAGCTACTCACCCAGGCTGGCCAGTTACACCAGCAGGTGGACATCCCCTGAGGGGTCCCAGACTGCAAGAGGGTACAGGCTGGGCTGAGAGACATCCCCCCCCCACAAGTGCACAAATTTTTGTGAACCAGGCCCCTAGTATAATAATAATCATCATCATCATCATCATCATCATCATCATCCAAACACTGAGGCTAACTATTTGAGCAATCATAGGGACACAGGGTAGTTTTCAGGTGTTTTTCATTCTAATTTGTAAAACAAGGAGACGACACTAGGTATTTTGCCTCATTTTATTGTTTTTAACATTAAACATTCTATGATGCTAAATCTTTGCAAGTTATTCATCCACTAAGCATAGGGCTAAGAGATATTTAAGTTTCTTCTCTGGTTCTTATATGTTTAAATGAAGCCCTATATAGACCCATCATCTGTTTTCATTTTTATAGACTTCTTATTTATCATAATTTTAGCGTTTTGTTGGCTCCCCTATTTGGTGTATTTTTTTCCCAGCTGAAATTAGGTTTTTCAAAATGCTTTTTTGACAGCAATTTCTATAAATTATTGCTTTTATTAATAGACTTATTCAGAGCAGAAACAAAAGGTATTTTCTATTACTAACACCTTACAATAGTTACAGAAAACACAGGAAAATATAGAAAGTTATTACAGAAAATGGGGTAAAGAATAAATAAACTAACTATGAAAAAAAGATAGATTGACGCCCCTTGGAAAAGAGAATCTTTAGAATGCTACTTGTGTTTGAAACTTTAAAGACATCAGGACTAAGATGATGTGGAAACATACAGTGTGTATATTTTTAACTAGTGGTTTAGTGGCTAAAACCATTTGTCCATTGAGGGAGTCTAAGAAATCATTATTTTCCTTTGTATAAAAAAATCACACATATTTTTATCTTTTTTTTCTAGATTTGATCAAACATTTTATTCCAACATCACTCACTTACTCATACCTTATAGCCCACCTTCGAAATTCAACCTGAAAAAAAAAAAATTCAACCTCAATAGGAGAGTCCTCTTTATAGCTAGTTTGGAATAATGTGGTGCCACCACTAGAACTGCTGGTTAATTTTACTCAATACCCTTGTCTCATTTATTAGGCATTTGCTATAAACCAGGCGCCTCATATACAGCATGTCCCCAAAAATGTATATGCACTTGGAATGGTTATAAAGGCAGTGCTTATTAACATACAGTTCATTTTCAAAATTTAAAAGAATCTACAGAAATTATTATTATTATTATTATTATTATTATTATTATTATTATTATTATTTTGCCAATGCTGTTTTCAAACTGATGGCTGTTCTGGCCCAGGCACTGCTGTTGACGTGAAGCCATGGAACCACAGACAGCGAGAATCATTGTGTTCAGTATTGGTGTGCCCTCAATTTGTGAACCGTTGCCAGGTTGAACTGTAAACCTTATCGTTTATGTATCCCCATTAAAAAAGTAAAAGTCTAGCAGCACTTTAGGATACATTTTCTTTGTTCAAAGCTTATTCCGGCTTCCCCGATTATTTCAAATCAGTTAACCCTGAAAAGGAGCGAAACTTCAGTGAATTATCAGCTCTTAAAGTAGGTATACATTTGGGGGGACACCCTAGCTCATTCAACCATGGAAGTAAAATTTGTTAAAAACAATGCATTTCGGATGTAGTTAGATTAGTGAGTCTCTATGTTAGCGAGTCTGTATGTCAGCTTGCTCACTTGTTAGGAGAAGGACAGTCGAACTAGTCACAAGTTACCTTGTTAGCAGCGGGAAGAGCTCCTGCCACTTAATGCCATCTCCGGGCATTTCCTCAGGTTTTCCTAAGACCTCCATTATAGCAGGCTGGAAGAGCACTCGTGCTTGCTTACGACAACGCAGAAATCACTGCTCCAGTCTCAGACTCACAGGCATCCCTCTTTGCCAGTAACCTCTAATTCTTTATAAAATTGTTTGACTCCCAGATGGCTGACAGTATGTGCCGTCTAATTTCTTTCTCCCTGCAGAGCTCAAGGATTCCTAATTGGGCAGAATGGATTCATATTCTATGCATGGAGAATTTACCCATAATTATAATTATAATAAAATGTAAAGAATGTTGATTACATTCTTCCCTTCCCATCTCCTCAAATTCCTTCCATTCCTTCTATTTCTGCTCAGGTTATCTTTTTGAAATGCCCATATGATCACAGCTTTGTATTTTGTCCATATCTATTAGAGTTTCAAGGATATTGATTCAGTTCCTCAGCTTAGCACAAAAGTCTATTTATAAGGAAGTCCTTGCTATTCTTTCTAACTTCTTTATTTTTTGCCACTTTCTTTCTCACAGGCTTCATTGCAGACTTATGTTGCTTTATGCCATTGTGTATTTGCACATATCATCCCATTTACTAATAATATCTTTCATTTCTTTTTGTACCATTTAACTCCCACTTAACTTTTTAGAAAGACTTCCTCAAGTCTAAATAAGATGCTGCATAGCATTTAGTGTGTTCTAGTCGATCTGCTTTCTGCACTGTGCTCAATGGAAGGATTACAGCCTTATTTATCTGCACCTTTCCCGAGGCCCTGGGACCTTATAGGTAGAGACTATATCTCAATCATAATTTTATTCTGATAATAAGATGGAATCGGGCTGGAGCTCGATTTTGGTCAGATCCTGATCTCCATCCCTCAGTATAAAACACCTCTCTCCGTATGTCCCACAGATACATCTAACTCAACATGCACAAAACTGAGATTTGCTTTCCTAATGAAACATTATTCTTTCAGTACATCCATTCTTTTTCTAAATCGCCACAGTATCTGCTCAGTTTTCTAACACACAAACTTTGAAACCATTCTTAACACTCCTCTATTCTCCACAGACCTTACCCCTTGCCAAACTGTCACACTTGTGTGCCTTTAATCTCTGGTTTCAAAGCCTGCCCATCTGCACTGCCACTGCTTTAGGACTCCTTCCTAGAAGCTCTGCTTGATTATCAATATTCTCAGAACTGAATTCCCTGCCGTTAGTCTTATCTTCCCCAACTGACATTTTATAGGGCAACCAGGATGATGTTTCCCAAGTGCATGTTTCCCAAGTTACATCCCCAAAACCTGTTTTTTTTTTAAATTTTTTTTTATTGCTTAAAATATTACGAAGAGTCGTACATATGTCTCCCTTTTTTTTTCTCCCCTTGACCTTCCCCTGGCCTCTCCTATCCCCCAGTGTCTTGTGTTCCATTGGTTATGCTTATATGCATGCATACAAGTCCTTTGGTTGATTTCTTACCCCCTCCCTCTCTCCCTGCCCCCAATCCTCCCTGCCCAAAACCTTTTGATAATCTACCACTGTCTTTGGGAAAAGTTCAAATTGCTTATTGTCACTAGCAGGGACATTCACCACTGGGACACATTTACATCAAGTTCATTTTTGTGGACAATGCTCACCTGTCCAAATTCAAATAACGGCCTCAGAGGCAGAAGTATGGGAAAAACAAGACTTAATATGTCCTTGCAAGAGAGCGTGTCTGTCTGTTGTACAGGCAGGCGCACATGGAGTAGCGATCACAGGCCATGTATTCCTAGGGTGCGAGAGTCCCTCCTTCGGTTCTTCCTTGCCTGAGTGCTACAGGGTTAATAGTTTTTCCTCATATGTCACCTAGGTGTTATTGTCTCCTATTGGGCCATTAAAAAAAAAAAAAACTGGGCTGAGGCCTTTTGTAGTGGTTTCCACCTCCCCTTGTCTGGTTAAGGCTGGAGGGTGTTTTGTCCTGGGCGCTTCAGGGGGGTTTTCACCTTGATGCTGGCTCACATCCACAGTTCTTGGTTCTTATGTTCTCTTCCCTCCTCTCCACATTCTGTTTGCCCTGAGGAAGTTGAAGTTCAGTAACTGTTTCCATTAAAAGTTGACAATGCTGAAGATGGATCACAAAGGATTATTTCCTACAATTTTTATCTGTTTCTTTTATCAAAGTACTATCAAGTCAAAATTAATTTCTTCCAGTTGCCCTGCCCCCCCAAAGCCATGCTTTTCCTCACTTCCGGATGTTTGTGCTGATTCATCGACCTGCAGAGCTATCCTTTCCTCTCTTTGCTTGTCTACCTAATATTCTTTCTTCATATGCAGTTAGATGACCCTTCTGGAAATCTCTCTTGATTACCATGACTGTGTTATTTGCACAATGATGGGCCAGGGCTTATTCACATTATTCAAGAGCTTATATATTCAAGAACTTGGTGAACAGTTGGTAAACTATAGGTAGCTTGCAGTTGCCCAAGGTGAAAATATTTACAACATGCAAATTAACAAACACTACAAAAGCAGATTTCGAATTTTCCCCCCCAAGGAAGCCAGTGTACCAGCACACTGGTGTGTCTAACTAGAATGTACATGCTTTCTTATTTATGTTTATCATAGCACTAGAGGCCCGGAACACAAAAATTTGTGCAGTTGGGAAGGGGGGTTCCCTCAGCCTGGCCTGTGCCCTCTCGCAGTCTGGGACCCCTCAGGGGATGTCCACCTGCTGGTTTAGGCCTGCTCCCTAAGGGAGCAGGCCTAAGCTTGCAGTTAGACATCCCTCTGGCAACCCATGAGTCCACAAGGGATGTCCATTTGCCAGTGGGGAGCAGGTAAGCTGCAGTTGAACATCCTTAGCACTGCTGAGGAGGTGGGAGAGGCTCCCACCAGCACTGCTGTACTGGCAGCCATCAGCTTGGCTTATGGCTGAACAGAGCTCCCCCTGTGGGAGTGCACTGACCACCAGGGGGCAGCTCCTGCATTGAGCATCTTCCCCCTGGTGGTCAGTGTGTGTCATAGTGACCAATCATTCCCAGTCATTCTGCTTTTAGGGTCAATTTGCATATTACCCTTTTATTATATAGGATTATATGCACTATTTTGATATTGTCAGTTCACTATCTTGCCTTCCCATAATTGTAGGACAAAATTAAAGACAGTTTCTTTTCCTTTGTTTTATCACTAGCATTTTGCACATAGCAGATATAAAATTTTAATGAGTATTTAATGCAAAGAACTCTGTAGATAAAATAACAGAGGGAAGAATTGGCTTTTAATATGGCATATCTGGAAGTTATGATTTTGTCCTAGTTTTAAGAGAGCTTTACCTTACAAAGTTGGAAGCAGAAAAACAGCTTCGGAGAGAGTGTAATGGCACATCACTACTCCTTCACTAAGTCATTCATGAATGAGAAAATGCAGGACAATGTGAATTCTTTAAATTTGGGGCCATATAATTAATTGTTCTTAGCAGAGTATGCCATTTTTTTCTGTTTCTAGACATCTTTCTAATCTTGGGTAATTATTAGGGGGGATTAAAATATAGTAAAAGTCACCACAATATTATTGGAGTTCGAGAGATAAATTTCATTAAGTGATAGTTTGTTATTAAAGGGGTGATAAAATGATTGGGGTGAATCCGCTATATTAGGAGCTCATCGCATACTTCTAAATTGATTTCATCTCCAGGCACATCATTATAAAGTTAAATTGTATAGGAAAACAAGTAAGCTTTGCTAGATTGAACTAGATTATGTTTTACTTTTTGCCCAGGGATAGTCTACTAATCAGGGGTCCTCAAACTATGGCCCGCGGGCCACATGCGGCCCATCTAGGACATTTATCCGGCCCGCTGGGTGTTTTGCCACCTGGTTTTGTTACTTCAAAATAAGATAGGTGCAGTGTGCTTAGGAATTTGTTCATAGTTTTTTTTTTTTTTAACTAGCCCGGCCCTCCAATAGTGTGAGGGACAGTGAACTGGCCCCCTGTTTAAAAAGTTTGAGGACCCCGGCTGTCTTTTTAAGAAGCTGTTATTAGTACCTGTGGGAAAATTTTGATGAGATACTATTTTTCACAGAAGAAAGAACCAGTGATTGAGCTTGTGGGTTTGACAAGTAGTAAGCAAATACATGATTGAGATCAGGCCTTCAGCATTTCCTTACAACATTGTTGATGTCAGTAAAACAAAGTATGATGTTTTTAAAGAACTATTCTTTATCTACATTTAATTTAGAATGTCATCTTGGCCTTGTAGGTGTCATCCTGAGACATCAGAGAGATGCTCTGTTTAAGCTTCTCAGTCAGAATTTTAATCTGTGTATTAGATGTCTTGTAGTTATAAATGATTGACATCCAAGTCAAATGATGGATACACAAAGGGGAATGTATTAACTCAGTTTTAAAAAGAAGACCTGGTGTGCTTAAGTTTTCAAATGCAAGGTCTGGTCTTTTGACATATGGACCAAAAGGCAAGGAGCATCGTCTCTGAGAGCTCTGCAAAAACAATCAAACCTGCCTGCCATGCCCTAGCTGGTTTGGTTCAGTGGCTAGAGCAATGGCCTTTGGACCAAGGGTCCTGGGTTCAATTCTGGTCAAGGGCACATTGGTTGCAAGCTCCTCCTGGGCCTGGGTCCTGGTTGGGGATCGTGCAGAAGGCAATCAATCGATGTGTTTCTCTCATACCAATGTTTCTCTCTGTTTTTCCCTCTCTCTTCCACTCTCTCTAAAAAATCACTGGAAAACTCTATTGTCAAACAAACCAAAGAAAAAAATAATGGGAAGAAAAGAGGGAGGGAGAGAAGGAAGGAGGAGTAAACTTCATATCCAATAAATACTAGAACCCCGTGCATCAGCTTGGAGATTTTCATGTCATGTGATGGGATGTCATCGATCACAGTAAGGATCAGTCTGTGTCCATGATAGAGGCAGAGTAGGAGGCAGGAAATTACAAAAAGGAGAGAATGTGGATCATTTTAAAGGTGACCTGTGGATTAGTATATTGATGATACAATGTCAGGGGAGAAAGGATGCTACGACTAATTGAGACTAACAGATGAATGCTATCACCTATATTTTGTATGTAAGATGAATAAATTTAAAAGTCTATTTCCTTTCCATTAATCTTATTATTAGATACTATTTACAAAACTTTGGCATTCACACCACAATAGCTTAAAGAATGAAGGAAAGAAATAGGAGAATATGCAAATAAAACTATTAAATGGATTAAATTCTTATCTTAAGGCATTTCTCATTTCTCCAACAGTGTGTCTCTTGAGAAGTATACATGTCTGGGCAATAAAATGAGAATTAATTGACAAGTACTTGTCTCCATGAGGAACATGGCTTTTCCCTTGGTTTCCATCTCCCCCAACATCCCTCCAGCAACTTAAAAAATACATTGCTTTGTAGGTATGGTTTAAAAGAGGAAATTAACCTGAAAACAAACAAACAAACAAAAAAACCACAGAAAAATAAAACAATATAAGCAGATAGAATAAAATAGAATAAATTCTAGTTTGAACGCTAGAAGGCTTGAGATCCCTCCCCTCCCTCCCAAAAAAGGTCAATATTTCAATTCTAAAAAGGAAAAGACCAGTGTCCTAGCTCTGGGCAGGAAAAGTTCCCCTTTACTCAGTGGAGGGTCAACCTTTTTGTTCAGTTCAGGCCTTGAAGGGATTGGATGATGCCCACCCACATTAAGGAAGGAAATCTACTCAATCTCCTGATTCAAATGTTAATCTCATCCTGAAATACCTCTTAGGCACACCCAGAATAATGTTTGAGCAAAATATTTCGGCACCCTATGGCAAGCTGACACATAAAATAGACCATCACAGGAATAGAAATGGCATGCTTTGTCTTTGACAATGGACATGTGGTATGGTTTTACTTCTGGGAGTTTCTAACTGCAAAAATGACCTCTGAAGCATAGGACATTTCCTTGGGAATTAATTGCTGTACTAGGGTTAATGGCCCACAGCAATGAACTTTCTGAGACAGCCATTAATCTGCCTTGATTATTATTGCTTAATTACTAAGTAAAGTCTCCTCCTTGATATATAAGTTAAATATCTCAGCTCAACCTCTAACAGTTTAAAATGTTCATTCTTGCTTCTTCTGGGCATATAAGAGATTACTTGTGGGCATATAAGACAAATTAAGATAATCATAAATATGGACACTAATTTATTATTTTAAATCAATATTTATCATTCATTTTGTACTATTTATTATTAAATGAATATTTACTTAATGGCATCAGCCCCTTCCTTGGCCATCACCACATTGTTGTCTGTGTCCATGGCTGAGTCATATATACTGTACGGCTAATCGCTTCAGAGGACCAGTATAATTTCCATACAGTTTTGGTTATGTTCGTGCTTTTTAGATGACATTTAAATTTTTTTTTTTCATATGGACAACTTTAGGCATTCTCTTTATTTCTTTTCTTCTAAACGTTCACTATAGTGTGCCATCCTGTGATTCTCTTTTCTATTTTTTGTGTTGTGTTTTTTTTTTTATTTCCAGTGAGATCTTTCAATATATAAACTCAGGTCCTTCAATTCTAAAATATGCTTTTATTTTGTTGCTTAAGTTGCTCCTTTTTGTTTAACCCATGCTGTCATTCTGAAGTTTCTTTTTAGTGAATTTTGACTTTCATTTGTTGTTTAAATTTCTTTTCTCTCCCATGCCCCAGCACATCAATTTACGTTAACTTTTTATTTTGATGTTAAATCTGTATTAAGCTTTTTATTGTCCATTTCTAACTTCATTATTTTAACTCAAATTCATTGAGTTATACATTAAGTTCATAGAAATATACACTTTTTGATGTTCCATTACTAGGTAGGGAATTACAATTGATGCAAAAAGTTTCCTTGAGCCCTTGTTTTGTCATCTCCGTTATCCCCCACTGATCTGATTTTGCTTTCTGTTTTTTTACCTTTTCTAGAATGCTATATAAATGGGGTCAAGTTTTAGGTAATCTTTTGTATATTGCATTGTTGGAAAGCATAATGCTTCTGAGATTCATCCATGCTGTTGAATTTATCAGATGTACACCCCTTCTTACCAATGAATAGAAGTTATTTCTGAATATACCACAATTTTATAGTCTACTTATTACTTGATGAATATGTGAGTTGTTTTTATTATAAACAACAAGTGGACATCCACATTCACATGGAGGCTTTTGTTTTTTTGTGTTTTTTTTTTTTTTTTTATGAAAACGTATTTTCATTACCTCGAGCAAATGCCATGGCAATAATAAGTACATGTTTAACTTTCAAGAAACTGCCAAAAACTTGCCCAAAGCACCCCTATCCCTTTGCATTTCCACTGGCAGTGTATGAGAGTTACAAGGGCTCTTCTCTGCATCCTGTCTAGTACTTGGTATCTTACTTTTTCTTGGAAACCCCTGCAGGCACTCGAGTTTTGCCGTCTTCTATTAACCTAAGTCAATTACCACTCTTCCATACACTTTTAATCTTTCAAAAATATGTTCAGACTTCTTGTAAGATGGAGAGTATGTATTTTTCCTTATCCCATACACTAAGAACAGCTAAAACCTACTGATATTATATACAAAAACAAACCTAAGAAGACCCCAAAAGATAGAGAAAGAAGACAGGCTGTCCAGGCCCAAGTTGTAATACCGTACGATATTTTTTCTCCTGCACGGTGGAGCTGAAGAAGTCATATAGCTGGAAATCTCCACAGGTACAGGCAAAAAAAAGGCTTAACAAGAGCTAGTCTCTCTGGTCAAAGGATCAGGAAAGTGGCAACCTGGCAAAAACAGAAAACTTTTAGACAATAACTTCGCTACAACAGGTAAACACTACAGAAAGATTACAGACCCACACCCACTCATGTCAGCAAATGCCCAGTGGGGGTGCCAAGACTTCTACCACTACCAGGGTGTCATGAGGATCATATCCACACTAGGATGGTTACAGAGAGTGACAGGGGGCCTGAGACTCTCAACCCTACTCCCAGTAACAAGTTATTAATCCTGCCCCGCCGGTGTGCTCAGTGATTAAGCATCGGCCTACGAACCAGGAGGCCACAGTTCAATTCCGAGTCAAAGTGCATGCCTGGGTTGTGGGCTCTATCCCCAGTGTGGAGCATGCAGCAGGCAGCCAATCAATGATTCTTTGCCATCATTGATATTTCTCTCTCCCTCCCTTCCTCTCTGATATCAAATAACACACACACATACACACACACACACTCACACTCTAAGTTATGGATCCCTTGGTATCAGTAGAAAACACCTGGAAAGCCTTGACTCCACCTAGTATCCCTCCCCTTCCTAGCAGGGAGTGGCCCAGGAGAGAACCAAAACTTTCACCCAGCAGCACTGAGGCCACCTAAAGCATGGTGTCCATGGGACCCCTATAGGAGCCAGAACCCCCACTTTCTGCCCAATGGTAATGAAGACTATCCCACCTTCAGGTGTCAATGAAGGCCTACCTAGTAGGTAACCCAGACTTCTCCCTTCACCTGCAGTCATATTTTTTTTTCCTTTAAATATGTTTTATTGATTTTTTACAGAAAGGAAGGGAGAGAGACAGAGTTAGAAATATCGATGAGAGAGAAATATCGATCAGCTGCCTCCTGCACACCTCCTACTGGGGATGTGCCTGCCACCAAGGTACATGCCCTTGACCAGAATCGAACCCGGGACCCTTCAGTCTGCAGGCCAACGCTCTGTCCACAGAGCCGAACCGATTATGACTGCAGTAATATTTTAATGCCTGCACTCTGTGTCACCGATGTGGCCTTCTACCACGTGACTTCTAATGTGTCAGTTTTCTCTGGTATAATTTATTGTGAACAAATTGCTTCCTTAGCATTCTAATATCACATTGCTATCTTAACCTTTCATTATTACATAGAATTCCACATATTTTGTGTTTTCCTTAATTCCTTGAAAAGTACAAAGTCATGGTTGAAAATTTTATATTCTAGATAACTTTTTCAACAGAAACGACTCCCTTTTTTTACCTTTCTTTTCATTTCACCATTTCCATCCTTGTAGTATTTTTTGTATCGTTGCCCTGTCATACCTTTCTAGAATGTTTGTTAATTAAGCAGGCTACTTCATCAGGACGTTGCATCTGGCCGAATGTCTTGGGAGTGGGTTATTTTTGGCTCCCTTGAAACATTAGATGAGCTCGCTGGGTTTTGCCTTTGGAGCTTCAGGTGGAAGATTAAAGGTTGTAGATTCTGGTTGCATCCCATGTTCTGATTTTCTCATCAGCTCTTTGTGGTGTGCAGGAGGGGCAGTAAGAGGTTTTACACCGCTCTCTCATCTTTTACATTTTAAACTGCCTTGTTGAAGTAATATAAAATAGTGTGCTCACTGAGAGTGGGAGAGCTTTGATTTGTATAACTGCGCTGGAGGAATACAATTCTAATGTTTGAGTTCACCCAGCACCTGTTCCCATCTCCTGCCAAGCCAGTGCAGTGACCTATGTCATCGTTTGCTGTGTCATCTTTTTCCTTATTCATGCTGAGTAGATGGCCTTCATTGGAGATACTGTGTTTGCCCCGTAGCAACAGATACCTCTAGGAATTTACATTGTTTTTTTATCTTATTAAGCTTAAAAAAATACTATTTATTTAATTGTTAATAATTTAATTTGGGGGGATAATTAGTGTTGTTACCTTCCTTCCAGTCAGAACAGATCTAAATGACAAATTCTCTTAGTGATGTTAATTTGCAGCAAGTTACCTTAACAAAGAAGTATATTCAATTTGTTTCCTCTCCTCTTCTAACTTGACTACCTTCCCATCTGGCTTGTCATCAGCTCACCACTCTTCTTCTCAAACCTCTCATTAAGGGTACATCCAAATTAGTAAAAATCCTCTTAATTGCCTACTTTTAATTTTTATCTTCTTATTCTTTTGCTACTAGGTGATACTTTTCTAATTGATTTTATAGAGGAAGGGAGAGGGATAGAGAGATATAAACATCAATGATGAGTGAGAAGCTTTCATCAGCTGCCTCCTGTATGCCCCCTACTGGGGATCGAGTCTGCAACCCAGGAATGCGCCCTTGGCTGGAATTGAACCTGGGACTCTCCATTCCACAGGCCAAAGCTCTATCTACTGAGCCAAATCCGCTAGGGCAAGACAATACTTTTTTTTTATTTTATTGATTTTTTTTATGGAGAGGAAGAGAAAGGGATAGAGAGTTAGAAACATCGATGAGAGAGAAACATCAACCAGTTGCCTCCTGCACACTCCCTATTGGGCATGTGCCCGCAACCAAGGTACATAGCCTTGACTGGAATCGAATCCGGGATCTTTCAGTCCACAGGCCAACACTCTATACACTGAGCCAAACTGGTTAGGGTGACAAGGCAATACTTTTTAATAGTATTTGTGATATAGAATCTGGCCCTTCTGCAAGATTAAATACTGCTAGTTTATTTTCACTGTTTCTATTTTTTTTTTTTCTTTACATGTATGGTGAGGTGGGTTCTGTGAATTTGTATTTAACACTCAGTTTTTTCAACCACCAAAATGTGGTTTACAACTTACTTATAATTTTGGCTACTTATTATGGTAGTGATATAACTCATATTAAGATATTTTTCATTTAGGTAGGTCTAATGGTGATAATGGCAATCAAAGTTGTAATTTCAAGGCTTGTGTTGACAAGTTAATTTATTTGATTTCTTGAATAATATCCTAATTCTTGACATTATTCTTAAAAATGTTAATTTGCATCAGAAGAGTGACTGGTGACCAAGGACAGATGTTTGAGTGTAAATGCATCATTTGAAATGAAAACCAACTCACAGTTTGACTCCTGTCAGCTGTAAATTATCTGTCTACATAAAACAGATCATTTCTAAGTTCTCAGTGTTGACCTGGTAATATTTACCCTGTTGTATTGGTGCTATTCTCAGGGTTTCCTGATCCCTGCCATCACACACACACACACACACACACACACACACACACACCCCAACACATAAACAGCTTTTCAGACATTTGTCATGACTTTCAAAGACATCACTAATGATCAATTTCCTGAATATATAATGATCTTGTTAGGGGTTGCCATCTCTGAAAAGAGACACTACATGATCATACTATGGAAATACTATAAAATAAATTAATTGCTATTCACTTACATGGTAGGTTTGCCATTGAAGGCAATAGCCTTAGAGAACTGGTATTAAAGTCCCAGTCATGGCTTTGACAACCTTGGAATAATTTTATGATATCAGAAATGCCTCTACCTGAGGAAAATGTCGCCATATCTAGATGCCTCTGGTAGAAGAATGAAGGATGCAACTTTACTAGAAATTCAGAAAATACAAAAGCATGTGTCAAAACAACAAATATGTACAAACATATCTCACATGTTAGATAGTCTGCAGCATGTGGCTCTGGCACATTAACCTACAGGCTGTGGTTTCCTTATTCTACTTCCTCCTTCTCTGCCTAAGATTAATTTGAATCAGGTAGTAATTAGAATAGGTACTGCATAACCAACTCACATTTCTGCAGGTAATTACAGCTCCAAGATTCATGCCTCTCCCCCTCCCAGCTCTGTTAGAAACAGTGGCAGATAATTTGTATTTTTCCTTGCAGCACAATTCTTGTGGCAGTAATGGCCAACATTCTAATAAATCTCTTGCAAATAACTTGCCTGGGCTGTGGAATATAAGACAGAAATTATCAACTGTTAATTTGTTCTTCTTTTCTGTAGAAGTGTATAATTCCCAATTGTTATAATATTGATTCTCAAAACTGTAATTTGCCACTGTTTTATTATGAAATAGTGGCGAGGTATGTGTCAGAAGTTGGGCTACTTGTTGAACCTAGAACAAAGACAAGCAGAGTTTTTGTGACTTCCATTCTTATTTCTTTCTCTTTCACAGTAACTGAGAATGATACAAAGGATTTAAAAAAATAAATTTCATATAGAGGGGAAAAATAACCTTAGGGAATATGGTTATATATCTTGTTCATCTACCATATTCCCATGTTGTAAAAACAAACCACTCATTTACTCAATGAAGTAGATAGTTTCTTTATGGAACATTTGCCCATTATCATTACTTTTAAGATGGATTCTTGAGGAGTCTCTATGTGCACATTTTATGTAACATGCAACATAGATCTGCTGCACATGAAATAAAAGGAAGCAAGATTTTTCTTTCAGGCAGGGTGCCATGTTCTCCCCAGCAGCTGGGAGAAACATCGCACCCTGCTTCCATTGTGGAGCTGCCTGAATGTCATTGGCAGCCCCAAGCCTGGTGCATTGAGTCCCTGGCCAATGGCATGACCAGGAAACAGCAGCCCACCAAAATCTCCCGCCTCGGGAAGGGGTGTCCTCTTAGCCATCACCAGAGTTTCCGGTGCACAGCTCGCTATGCATCTGGTGCTTATGAAATCTCATTTCATTACACTACTAATTTACAGGGAATGAAATTATAAACAAGGTGATTACTGAGCGTAATTTATGGCCCATGTAATTATATAGCTGTCAAAGTAGCGCTGGCAGCAGGATGGCGCAGAGGAGGGCTGCACTTCCGCCTGGTCTGCTGAGCTTGTTAATTGTCCGCAGCTGAAGATAGACTTTTTCCACAGCAAGATCAGCAACCTTCAGTTTGGAGAGCCTCACTAGAGCTGGTTATAATTACCTGCCTGACTGGCAACGTCGCCTATTGGCTCTGAAGACCCTCAGGTGATGGAATTTTAATCCTCCAGCCTTTTGGTCAGTGGAGAAGGACAAGTGAGGGTGGGGGGTCGGGGGAGACCTAATGAAATAGTAGAAAGTCATCAAATACAGAGCCACAGATATTATATCTCTCTATCTAAATATCCATCTACCTATTTCTACACTCCTATTTAGATATGCACAAATCAAGGCAATAGTAGTGGAAAGGTAACTTGGTAATGCTATAATGAAAAATAAACAGGAACAAAATCCTACCTTTGCCATTTCTCAATAAAGGAAACCTTTACTTACAGCTCTTGAAAGCACATCAGCTTATGACTCGTGAGGGAGACCACGCGTGCAGATAAGCAGAAGCCGGCAAAGCACTCCAGACTGCCCTGACCTGTTGCCAAAGCAGGCGAACGTCCAAGCCTGGAGGGGGCCATTAATCCGAAGGTTACGTTTACACAGTGACAGTGGGATCCGATGGGCTTGTTTCCACCTCCACCTGCACCTCCAAGAGTATCACTACATGTTTTGTTGTTTTCATTTTGCAGTGATTGCTTCAATCACAGGCACTCCTGTACATACCTGAGTAGCTCGTGCTGCAAATCATCTGAAAATTTTAATGCACAAACAGAGGTGTGCAAACTCTATTGCCTGTATAAAGAAATCCAGATATCGCTGTGACTTTATTTTTAGCTTCCTCTGTTTGTAGCCCATGCTGTGGATACTGAGCAGATGGAACTTGTGCTGTTCCTCGTCCTTTTCTGACTGTATTCCTAAGGCCAGGTCTATCCACACTTCTACAAGAGAGGTCCTCCCGGGCAATAACAAAGATTGTAGTATAGTCACTGTTTTCCTGGGAACAAGGGCATGGGCAATGGAAGTCTTTGTTCTGGGGATTTGACACATATAAATATTAACTCCAATGATAGGATTTTTTTTTTCTGTTAACCACCTATAATCAATTGTATTACTTTAAGCAGAATTTCATGTGTCTACTAGTAGGGCACAAATTAATTTTACTTACAAATGAGGTCCTACCATGTGCCAAATATATCGGTGAATTGCCTAATAGGCTATAACATAATGTAGTTACTTGGTAGCAGAACAGCTAACCTCCAGGAAATAATGTTGTTGGGAGGGTTCATGAGAAGTTCTAGGTATAAAAGAATGTGTCTTTGTCTTGAGATTGATGAGATTGTATGTTACTAGCAACAGGTGCCCATTTTTTGGACAGCGATTTGTCAATTTTATCAAGGTCATGTGGTCCCTTAGCTTTAATTTAAGAATGTAAATAGAGATTTATAGTCCAAGAGGTGTTCATGTGAACTATTCTTTATTAGTAATAAAAGATTAGAAACACGCTAAATTCCATTTCAGGAAAGATCATTTTAGTAAAGTGTGCTATATAATTAAGATATAAGTTGGAAGGAAATGAGCTAGCGAAAGCATCGTATCCATATTATAGGTCCCTTAACACAGAGTCAACTTGCAGAAAATGGAAAATACATGGAAAAGAGAAAAATAAAAAGTAGATGAGTTAGGTGGGCTGAATTTTGCTTTACTTTAAAAAGCAACATTGCTGAAGAGTAATTTGTGTAATGCATATTACAGAGTATTTTAAGACAGAGTTGCTTTCTCATCCAGAATCTATTGAATTCTGAAGGTTCTTAAAGACCCTGTCTGGCTGATGATAGAACTCTGATTTCCCAGGGAGTAGCCAGAACTCCACATTCTATGACTGGCTTTATAATGGCCAGGGCATCCTCCACTTATCCACCTAACATCTGCTGACAGCTCACCTGCATCTGGGCAAAGACTTAAGGAATGTCAGAACTCCTCAACTGCTTTGCTTGTCAGTGGCACTGCAGAGGAAGGGGCAGGCTTTGAGAGCTAAATGCACCTGTAGTCTAGTTGCAGGGATCCTTTGGTGAAAAGAAGATAGTCAAAACCAGCATTTCCTCTAAGTTAATAAAAATTCACAGTGGGGAGCATCTCTCTTGTCATTGTGATCTAGGATTACTGGCAACTCAGCTTTAGGTTAGCAGGGTTCTACTGCAAGCTCATCTCCAAGCAGTGTGAGTTATTGTGCTAGTAGAAAGCTAAAGAGCAGAGAAAGCAAATGGAAGTTAACTTCCAAAGGAAAACTATCAGATCACAATGGCAAATCATGTCCTTTATTCTTAGCTGCTCAGTGTATCTATGCAATCATATTTTTTTCAATGATAATCTCTGTAAATCTCTGTAAAGAAAGTGAGTCTCAATACAAGAGAAACTTTTAATTGATTTGACATTGGTTAATTTGATCCAAACACATGCTCCTTTTGGTTACTTGTCTGAATCAAAATTAAATGTTTTCTTCTGCATTCTGTTCAATGCCTATAAACTTATTGGATGTGGAAAAGATGCATTCTGCCTCTCCCTCCTTAGAAACACTTTTCTCTCTTGAAACCTGTGTCCACCCATGTGGACAACAGTACGTGTCCACCCGTGTGTACAGTGAGGCCATGAGAAATGACACGGGTTTCACGGTGTCCTTCGATTGCCTATTTGATCATGAATGGTGCTACCAGGAGAATGGGAAGCTAATGCTTAAAGCCTGAACTCCTAGATGGTTTACAGAGAAGAGGTTTTATGAAGCAAAAATCATGAGTAATCATGAATAAGGGGTGCAGGGTTGTGTTCTGTGTTGATTGCTCAGATGTTATGCAAGCTTTACCTACCTGATTTATTCAGTTCCTAGAAGCCTCCTGGGTGGGTCTACCTGACTAAGGCCAGGTAGTCTTCAATGGAAGGAGAGGTCTGGAAGACATCTTGGGACAGTGAGTCACCACTATAATCTTGAGAGCAGAAAGGGAAGAACAGAGCTGTACATCTAATCTAATAAAAGAGCAATATGCAAATTAACTGTTATTTTGAGACACCCAAGCCATGCTCACCAGCCAAGCCACACCCACCAGCCAATCAGAGCCACTGTATGCAAATTAACCCAGCCAAGATGGCAGCTGACAGCCTCGGAGCTAGAGCAAACAGGAGGCTTCTGTTGCAACTGCCTGCCTAGGCCAGCTGGGCCTCTGCTCAAGGCAACAATGTTTGAATTATAGAAGCCACGAAGCTGAAGCAAACAGGAGGCTTTGTTGCCTGACTAGGCCTCTGCTCAAGGCAACAAAGTTTCAATTATAGAAGATAAACACCAGAAACCCGATTCCAGCCAGCCTTGCTGGGACATTGGGTCAATGGGAGCTGTGGGCAGCCTGCAAATAGCCATCAGCCCCTCATCCAGGCTGGCCAGGCATGCCAGCAAGTGGACATCCCCTGAGGGGTCCCAGACTGCGAGAGGGCACAGGCTGGACTGAGGGACACCCCCCCCCCCAAGTGCACAAATTTTTGTGCACCAGGCTCCTAGTTTTATGAATAACAGGCTACATTATTCTGTTATCTTGAGCAGAATATACCTTCTGAAGCTTGCTTTACAGGCAGGCCTGTAGGCCCCAGGACAGGACTATACTCCAGTGCGGCCCTGACTTTTAAGACGGGCTAATTGAATAATTACAACTAAAAGCTAAATTCTAATCTATCTAGTCTGTTATGATTTGCTTGGTTTCACTTTCTTACCTTTTCTGCCATCTCATAAACACTTGCAAATATTTCTGCACTCTTCCCAAGATTTCAGATGTAACAGTATTTCAGTAACTTCTTCGGCGTTCTATTTTATCACCACAGACTTTTCCAAAAACTGAAGGTATGACTAGAGGGCAAGGGTGTGTGTGTGTGTTTCCTTTAACCTCATGCTCCAAAAAGACAAACACAAGCCAACCTGTCATCAAATTTGCTCACTCTTCCCACTTAGGTTGAAAAGGATGGAGAGCTGAACATCACGAGGCTTTTCCTATTGAAAGCAAAATCCTCATCGGCATGCTGTAGGCACAAGAGCGCTCTCCCTCCATGGCTCTCATGAGGAAAGATTTCTTTTAATTTCTTTGATCTTCTGGGTACAAATATGTATTTACATGAGGCAAGTAAAGGTTTTTTTCTTTTTGTGGGGGAGGGGGTTGTTTGTTTGTTTTTATCTGAACCTGAGACTTGGGCTCAATCTTAGGCTTTTGGGGAAATGGCAATTCTTACCTTCTTTTTTCTCCAAGACTTGGCTATTTATGGACCACTCTGTCGTGATACTTCTTAGACTTCCTCTTCCTTCCAGGTCATGGAGGAAACGGCTAAGGTGGTATTTCAAAATATGATCCAATATATTAGATAGAAAAGGGCATTTTGCTTCGCAGCTCATTTTATCTTTCCCGAATGGGGTTGCTGTAAACCTTTTGGCTGCCTTCTCTTTCATTTCCTCAGGGGGAATTGGTAAAAACCCTTTTTAACAAGGGGTGTTCATCTCAATACGCAGGGACTTCTAATGGAGCAGCTTTTGCCACTCTGTTCCAATAAACAATGTTCAAGTCTCAGCTGCTAAGAAAGGGTATTTAAACCCAGACATGATTTTCATAGCAACCTAACTGGATGCATTCAATTCAATAACCAAGCTAACTGTGAAATACATGGTTTGGGCAAAGCATGTCCCTCAAGGGAAGAAAATCATTTGCCAGGATCCCTGCTCGACAGGAGGTGGGCTTTGCACATGTGTTTCTGATGCGTGTTGATACTTTAAATCTCCCTCCACTCCAGGCTAATTGGCAGTGATTCCTGCGTGTGTCAGATGTCATGAGAAGGAATAAGAGTATTTATCATCCTATTTCCCCCCAAATGCATAATTGATCGTATTTTTATTTTCTTCCTTAGTTTCTCTTTTATTTTTTTTAAAAAATGTTTTCTTCCCCTGGTGTTTATCTCGTTAACACATGTTGAATTATTTCCATCTGGCAAGCTGGGGAAATCGCCTGGTACCATGGAGACCCAGCCAAAAGGCAACATGATAAGTTATTTATTAGTCCTGGCTCTCTAGTTCCTTTACCTTAGCGGGGCTTGTGGAGATGGTTATTCATTGCTTGTTGTAATCCTTTTATTTAAAGGGAAAGCAAATGCTGATATTGCTGCATGGGTATGAAATACTGATATGCAACCAAATAAGCTAGGACTAGCCGTGCTCAGGTCCAAACTCTGAAACTGGTTATAATGGCTGGAAATATCTATCGGAAAAGAATGGGAGCTTTCTAACTGAGCATCCTTGCTGAGGGCCAAATGTGGTGAAATATTGCTCCTTGATTGAAGATTGAGGTTGAAGCATTCACAATTAAAACAGAAGTGAACACAAATTTTTCATATTAAGAGGAGAGAAAAAATGAAAATCATTAGTCTGGAGTTTGGGTCTACAAGAGAAGAAAATGTCTTCTTTAAGTGAAGTTGAAAATGTCTATTTTATTAAGCAGTGGATTTAAATATAGGAAGCGAGCACTGGTTTATTACCCTAATGAGGGCTTTTGAGGAAGTCCTGTTGATACGATTAAGATGATAATAGGTCTCAGTACAAGAAAGGGTTCAATTTTAGCTCCAATCCCCCAAATTATCCATGTGAATAATATTGCCCCAGATGCGGTGGGGCGTTATACACTCTTGGCTTATCTTAGTCAGCTAAATAAAAATCATTCTGAAAGGTCTTTCTAGCCCGTGAAAGAACTGTGGTTCACTTAAATATTATTTTTAAGTTAGTCCTGCCTCCATTGTTAATGTGCTTTGGACTGCTATGCCAGTATACAAATAGGAGTTCTATTTCAAGCTATCTCTATGACTCTGGTCTAGTTATTTTATTGATGTTAGCTTCATCTTCCTAAGTTATAAAAGTGATATAATAATAGTGTCTGCCTCACATTTCATTGTGCAAATTAAATGTGGTAATGATATATGTGACATGTGGAATATAATTAGTATGTAAGTGCTCAGAAATGTAACATGTTGTCTATCAACAGAACTCAAATTGTGGCAAGAGTTCATGAGTTCAATGAAATGACCTTAGTATCTGTGGTTCACACTAGTTACTGCTCAACATATTTTTCCAATTGCTTCTTATCTATAGAATATGCACATAATAAACATTAAAATATAAAAATAATGATAAATAGTAGAGGTGTTCTACAGACTTGATTGCTGATATGTGTGACAACAACAACAGCTAACATTCATTTTTCATTCCCCTATGGGTTATGATACTCTTTTTTATATTCCTCGTTCTGTTATTTACATACCAACCTGTAAGTTAACTGAAATTATTGTCCCATTCTATAGATCTGGAAACAGAAACTTCCAAGGCAAGATAACAGGCATGAGAACACACACTTCCTAGGCAGATGCATAGACAGAACACTGTATGGAAGAATTGTCATCTGAGAACTCTGACGAATAGACTGAGTATCAGATAGAGCACCGCAGTTTCTGAAGAATGTTTGCATGCATGTGCTGTGACAGGGACACTTGGACTTAGGAAAACATTGCTGCCTAGCTTGAGCATTGTGAAAAATTACTCAAAGCAGGAAATGGTATAGGTTTTGGGAAGGCTGAGAATCTTCTGTCATTGGTACATGGCCCTCCATAAAAGTAGTCACCGAATAGAAGCAGATGATATTGGTCAGAGTATGAAGGGAAGAAAAGAGGCTGCGAAAGGAAGATGAGTGTGTGAATACTATCAGAATGGAGACATTTTCCTCAGCCGCAAGGACACAAAAGTATTTGATAAAGAGGGATTAAATGCCCAGTGTGTATGATTTATAATCTGTTAACTGTCATTTATCATTTAATTTGCACTTGTCTGCTGATGTTTAGAAAAGTAGATTGTAGATCTATACGTTGTTTAATTTATTTCAGAGTCAGTATTCCACCTAATTCTTTCTGTTGCTGTATTTCATTAAAAAAATATTTCACTTATCCTTAAGCATAGATATTTCTTTGCTCAGGAAAGTAATTTTCAGTTATCACTCAGAATGAGAAGACCAAGTCAGAGGGCCAAACGACCGCCACAAGGAATACTTGGTAGGGATTCTTTGTCACCATTGCAGATATCTGTTCCTTGGACATTTTTGTTAATCTCCCATTCCTTCTGAAGGACTCTAAATCACTGCCGTATAGAATAGCATGTTAATAAAATTTGCTACCACCCAGGTGTGCCCAACATTAAACAAGCATTTTCACCAGAGTCATTCGATATACTTTTCTGCGATTACATGAGGTTATGTCTCTCCCTGTGGTGTTCATTGCCCTACACCATGTCCCCTTCTTGGGAACTTGGGTTTGTCTTTGTTCTTGGACCCAATACCACAGAAGCAAAAGGTACTTTTAAAAAATGTATTTTTATTGATTTCAGAGAGGAAGGGAGAGGGAGAGAGAGATAGAAACATTGATGAGGGAGAATCATCCATCAGCTGCCTCCTGCATGATCAAGCTTGAAACCCGGGCATGTGCCCTGACTGGGAATGGAACCATAACTTCTTGGTTCATAGGTTGACGCTCAACCTCAGAGCCATGCTGGCTGGGTGCAAAGGGTATTTTTACAGAATCCTCTTGTGATCTCTGCCTCATTATTCACAGTCATGTCAGTCTTGATTCTAATATTCCCCAATACTTGCTTTCTGACCCATCCTTTGCTGATAACCAAATCCAACTTTGATTTATTCAAGTCTTGGTCCTGGAGGACAGTATGATCTTCACCCCTTCTTATCTTATTGGTCTCTACCTCATTAGACCAGCCATGCATTAGGGTTTTATTGCCTTCATTCCTTGGACCTAAGTCATTTTCTTGTCTACTACTTAGCCCACAATCCACACCACCTCTCCTACCTCTCCTGTTCTTATCCTCAATAAGGAGCCGTATTTTATTCTGCACTCCAGCCTTCTGGCCATGGCTGGGGCTGCCTGTTTGCCTCCTAAGAGAGTAATCCTTTGCCTTGGATTGGAACCAGCCCTCATGACCTCTGACCCATATAGTGCCATCTGTCTTATTTCCTAATAGTAACTGACTCCAAATAGGCCCTTGGTGGCTGATTATGTCCGTTAAGACCATTTTCAGAATTAGAATTGAAATATTCTCACTCTGTCCCACACTGGGCTTGTGTGAATGCCTCTTGGATATAACTGCGGTGGCCAAGTCTCCGAACCACTGTCCAGCCTTAGCCAGTTTGTGTCAGTTGGGGATACCACAATAATCACCTCCAATTTATCTTTTATGTTAATCCATATTCACAAATACCTAATTTATTAGAAGATAGCTTGCTTTGTACTCTTACATTTTAATATTTCTTTCCAATAATTCAGAGAATATAAGGGGTACCGTAAATGGTTATTACAAGTTATTTCAGCCACTCCTGTCATGAAAGTGATAACAAGAATCTCTTTCATGGAGAGGTAGAGAAAAAATTCAAAAGGGGGGAAATTCGATTCTTTTTTCATCACTCTTGACAAGATGGTAAAGAATAACTGCATTTCAGTATGAAATTTGGGTACAACAATCAAATTCTAATCTTGGCATTGATTTTCTTTTGGAAAAGCAATTTGAAGACAATGCTCAAGAATATATTGAAATCTTCTTGCAGATTTACAGAACACTTGCTTCTTATCATGGTGGGTGTGCAGTTTATTATGTTTTAAATTCGCTATTAGTAATTGATAATAAACCACCAGCCCTAATTTTTATCAAGTACCTCCCCTCCAGGAAGTATGCAATTTGAGGTGTTTTAGGCTTGTGCAAAACTAGGCTACTCTCAAATTTTCAGGAGTCTTTCTTTCATAGACTCTTATGGAGTTTTAGAAGTCCCTCACTCCCCAGAACATGCTAGATCCTCGTTCATTTATGTGCCTCATTTATTAGCTCATGTCACTTTGTACATCCTATATTATTAGGGTTGTAACAGGAAACATATAGCATACTAACATTTAATCACCTAAGAGCTATAATAAAGTGAACATTTTTAATGATGTGGATTTTTAATGATTTAAGGAAACTAGAATGGTACAGTACGGTGCCCTAGCACTAGCTTTAGTGGGTGAGCCTTACCATTCAGAGGGCTAAAGGGACCACGGGCTGTTACCAAATCAAAATCTGTAAGACAGAGCGCTATGGGAGAGTCAATAGCATAGCCGCTCTGCAGAAACGCAGTGGAAAAGAGACTGTGAGGACAAATATTTTGAGAAAAGTTGCCTTTTGCCTTCTCATCTCTTCCTAGTGATTCCCACTGATGCAGCCCATAAAGCTTGGACTCCCAAGAAAATAGCAGAATGGGGTGTAGATCTTTGAAGACAAAGAGACTATGTCCACCATGGCATATTTAAAAATAGAGCATTCCTCTAAATGTGATGAATTTAAAGACAATTTTTTTTTGAGAAAAATTGTAAGTTCATAGCAAAATTCAGAGGAAGGTACAGATATGTCCCATATACCTTCTGCCCCCACACATGCATAACCTCCCCCATTATCAACATCTGGCCCCAGAGTTGTACACTTGTTACTCTATGACTGGTGAACTTATGTTGCTTTTTAAAAACGATTTTAGAAAGAGAGGAAGGGAGATGAGGGGAGAGAGAAACATGGGTTGATGTGCTATGGTGGGGATCAAGCCCACAATCCAGGCATGTGCCCTGACCTGGAATCAAACTGGCATGGGGTGATAGTCAACCAACTGAGCCACACAAGCCAGGGCTGAACTTATATTATTGATGTATCATAAGTATTCAAGGGCCATAGTTTAACTTAGGGCTCATTCTATGGGGTTCCACAAGTATGTAATGGCATGTACGTGTATTTATAGAACCATTCAGTTATTTTCACTGTATTGTATCCTATGTTTCTTATAATTTGTCTTTCTGCCTCCCCTATCACACTGTTAAATCCTCAAAAATAAAGACTGAGACTTATTTTGTTTAGGTAACTCAGGGCTTTGCGATATATTCAGCACACAGTAAGCAGTAAATAAATGTTTGCTGATAAAGACAAAGTTGCTTTTATTTTTAAAAGTAATATGAGATTTATGATTCAAGGTCAGTACAAGGTCATTTTCACAATATTGCTCTCTTTTCTCCCCTTTAAAGTGTTCAGGTGAATATAGTAAAATCAATCACATTCCACATTAATGGAAGGGGCTTTTGAGTAAAATTACATTATTTCAAACAGCATGTAAGTGAAATAATTGACTGAATCAATGTGCAAGATACTTGGCTGTTAAATTACATTCATTTAAGGTTGAAAATATGATTTTTTTAGGCTTATTGACTCAAAGCTATTATCTTTGATGATAATCTTTCCACTCCCACTGCCTGAATACCAAAAAGCCCTTTGTATATATTAGTTTTGGGAAAATTACTAACACAATTCCTGGTTTGTAATATAAAGTACTCTAATTACAATTTAATGCTTCTTATTGATTGTTTGTGACCCTGTCTGCAATTATATAATCAGTACACTCACAGTTTCCGTGAATTGTAAGAGGCTAACTTATTTTAAGTGTATTTGGTTTAGTTGTCCTATTGAGTCTTTTTTTTTTTCATAAATATAAAGTTTCAGCTGATATTTAACATTAAGAATTGAAACAAGAAGTAGAAGACGGTAGGAAGCTATTGCCCATAAGTAGTTTGCCTTTCTTGCTTGGAAAACAAATAAAAATCAACAACAAAATCACGTGGTTTCTTACCACTGGACACTGAATTTAGAAACTCTGATTTAAAAACTCATTGTTAAAATGTTTCTCATTATATGGTCTTGGCAAATTCCTCATCCTGTTGGAGCTCCAGCTTTTCCATCTTTAAAGTGGGACATTACCAGCTACAGGGAATGAAAAAAAAAGTAAGAATTCAAAGAGAGAGTCAAGCCTGGCCAGGGTTGCTCAGTGGTTGAGCTTCGACCTATGAAGCAAGAGGTCACAGTTTCTTTCCTGGTCAGGGCATGTGTCTGGGTTGTGGCCTCGATCTCTAGTAGGGCACATGTAAGAGGCAGCTGATCAGTTATTCTCTGTCATCATTGACGTTTCTATCCCTCTCTGAAATCGATAAAAATATATTAAAACAATAACAGAAAAAAAAAACAGAGTCAAATGCTTCTTGCTTAGTAAACCCCCAAAGTTGTTTGATTATTTCTAAAACAATTTAATGGGAGTTTCTGGGATTGTGAGTTTTTAATTAAGGACTTGTGGGGAAACAGTCACTGACTGTGGATGAGCTCTGAGAACGAGTCCCTGTGTTTATTTTAGATGATTCTTTCTCCAGCCTTGGTTATTTCCCTTGTACATTCTATTGAGGGAGAGAGGAACAAGCACATACATAAAAATTAATAGTTTCTGGACTTCCTAAGGGAAATAAGAATTGAACTAGGGGATGCAATTTAGACAGGTCGGGGGTGCCTTTGTATTGGGTCATTAGGAAAAGTCCTCTCTCCGGTGGCGATACTCCGGCTGTGAGCTGAACGTCTGAAAAGCCAGCGTGTGACGATACAGGGTGAACGGCCCTTTGGGAATTACCCCTCTGATCAGTCAGGTTCCATTCAGGAAAGCAGAAAACAGGCTAGTTATTTTAATCATTGTTAATTAATTTTGAAATTCGGTTAACCATGCACTGGAAGACTAAACAGGCAAAAATGTGAGGCTGTATTAACTCAGAGCGACTGTAGGAATCGATTTCTACTCCTTCGTCTGTGGGAACCCAAGGCGTAGGGTTCTTACAAGATCCAGGTTTGGCCGAGGATGGGCTCGGTACCCTGAGGAGAGGGTAGTCTCTGGCTGGTGTTGGTATCTGGGAGGGGCATGATTAAGCTGGTTCTGAGAACATGGATAAACCCTAGAATTAGTGTTGCTGGGGAGATGCTGAGGTGCAAGCAGCAAGGGTCTCTCTTACTGCCTGCTTTGGCTCTTCCCTGCCCCTCTGGCACTCCATAAGGCAAAACTGAGCCGGGCCTCAACTTGTAAAGTAGAAATGTGATTTGAATTGTCCCAGCCCAAGCCGAGAAATGACACCTCAATAACCAGGAATGAGCAGAGGGGGAGTGAACATAAGAGAACCTGTAGGTGTCAGATGCTGTTTTAGGTAATTTGCAAAGAGTATAGATTTTATTCTGTAAATAAAGATAGGATGGGAAGATAACCACGAGTCTTAATAATAAGACAGTTGATTTAGATGTGGAAAAATACTAGGTTTCTATATAAAGAGTCGCTGGAAAGTGTTAGAGGGAAACCAAGGGAATCTAATTGGGAGGCAATTGAAGTAGCCCAGGTGGAAGATGAGGGTGGCTTTAGCCTATGATTTAGCCGTGAAGCTAGGAGAGAACAGACTCAGAAGTTACACATCAAAGTCACTTTGGGATTAGCAATTATAATGCAATTTTGTGTGTGTGGTGTCTGTTAAACCTACAAGGAGCATGTGTTGTTGTTCACTGTTGTGTCCTCGGTTTTCACAATTCCTGAAATATAGTGTATGCTTAATAAGCACTTATGGAATACACTCAAGGATATTTACGTGAAAAATGGATGTTTATGAATTTGTAGGGAAACAAGAAAACCATTAAAATAGAATTCCTTAAACCACTCTCTACACATGGCCTTGCTTCTTTAAAGCCAACTGTGAATATACTGCCCTCTCTTGGTCCCAGCAGGCTACATTTAGAAAAGGCACACTGTATGCATCCCATTATTATCTAAAGTAATTTATGCTCAAAGATAACTAACCGCCTAACCAAAAGTTACCTTTTGGGTTTGTGGATGAAACCCCTATTGCAATGTGCCCAGTAAGCGACGGGACAACAGTAACGAAACCTGTTGTGTGTATCTTTTATTTTTCAATCCTGCAAGTATTTCAGCTTGCATGATTTTTCAAATACTTGCAGGATTAAAAAATAAAAGGACCTTGACCACGGAGTTGCAATATTAAAGATGGTCAGAATAATACAATAAATCCGTAGGCAGCTGGCTATCAGCACAACTCTCTGTTTGAAATATCTTCGTTTGCTTTACACACCGGCACCAGTCTAACGGGGAACAATCAAATAATCAATTCTACAGAGGTGACTTTCCGCTGAACATGGATTTATGTGCGCCCTGGGAGTGGAGGTGGAGAGGTGGGGGCAGGAGAACGCGGAGCTTGTGTGCATACAGAGTGCTGTGCTCTTTACTCAGGGGGAAGGGGAGTTTTAGTGCCACTTCATTCTTCCTCAGTGCAGTGATGTGACCTGCATTAATCGTGGTCTCCGAAGGGAAAGATGAGAGAAAACAATGGTGAAGGAGCCAATTTAGGAATATGGTCATTTGCATTTGTATAACACCATTCTTTTCCCCCTTAAGTAACCTAAGCACTTGCCTAACACAAATCCTTTTCTGGAAAAAAAAGGTCATTTTTGTCTTTGGCATCACTCTGGTAGCTTTTTTAAAAATATATATATTTTATTGATTTTTTACAGAGAGAAAGGGAGAGGGATAGAGAGTTAGAAACATCGATGAGAGAGAAGGATCAATCAGCTGCCTCCTGCACACTTCCCATTGGGGATGTGCCCACAACTCAGGTGCATGCCCTTGACCAGAATCGAACCCGGGACCTTCAAGTCCACAGGCCAATGCTCTATCCAGTGAGGCAAACCAGCTAAGGCTCTGGTAGCTTTCCATTCCTCTCTTCCCAAAGGAATGACCTACACCTCCCCACCCCTCTACCCCTGAATCATGCATTCAGGTCCCTGCAAATTCTTCCTCTCCTCTTCTGGAACCCCAAATCTAATCTAGGACAGTTGCTATAATTGCAGAAATGCTGACTATGAAGGAATCCTTAAGGATTGCTGGACCACCGATGTGTCTGCTTTTGGGTTCCTTCTTAATTTCTGAGTTGGACTATGAGACAGAAACTCTGTAAAATAATTGTTTATTTGTGTAACTCATTAAATCTATAGATTTCCAAGATGTGACCCGAATTCTGACCATAAGGAATGCAAACTTTCTGAGGCTTAGGTCAGGAATGCAATTTTTAGCCTTTACCATGTAGGCATGGAACTACTGAAGAAATTCAAAAGAATCCCCTTCATTTGTTTAAATACTATGAAAAATCCTATATAATAAAGAGGGAATATGCAAATTGACCATCACTCTGGTCAATTTGCACCCACAGCTGAGGCTAAGTTCCCATAACGAGCCTTAAGGAGCAATCAGCAGGGACCTGAGGCTGTGTACCCACCCACCTCCTGCATGGGGCTTGACAGGAGACCTCAGGCTGCTCCCCCCCACTCTGGCACCAGGCCAGAGGAACTCAGGCTGCACCTTCTTCCCTTGTGCTAGGCCGGGGGACCTCAGGCCATGCCCCCTGCCCTGGCCCCAGGCCAGTGGACCTGAGGCTGTGCGCCCCCCCCCCACCAGCAGGACTTGACGGGGGCCCTCAAAGTGTGCCCTCTGCCCTGATGCTGGGCCAGGGGACCTCAGGCCATGCCCCCCACCCCAGCACCAGGCCAGGGGACCTTAGGCTGTGCCCCCTGCCCTGGTGCCAGGCTGGGGGATCACAGGCCACTCCCTCTGCCCACCAGGGCTTGATGGGGGACCTCAGGCCATGCCCCCCTGCCCTGGCACCCAGGGGACCTGAGGCTGCACCCCCCCTCACCTGGCAGGGCTTGACAGGGTGGGACCGGCCGGGTCTGGATCTAGCCCAATGAAGGGGGGCCGTCCAGGTTTGGGTCTCGAGCGATTTTGAGGTGCACATTGGTGGTTGAAGACTCTGGGTTCCGTGGTGCACCCCAGACTCTGACAGGAGGAAGATTTTCATATACATTTTACTAATTTTCTTTAATCTCTGACACTTCTATTATAGAGAAAGAGCAAATAGCAATATTAAATATGTCCTCTAATTAATTCCCTTTTAATGTGCACGAATTTCGTGCACTGGACCACTAGTGTATATATAAAACAAATTTCAAATTCAGCGCTTCTTTTCAAGCATCATCTTGGCTTAACATCCCAGCAAGCAAGATTTGGATGGATCATATTTTTAGGACATGGGTAAAAATAAGTTAAATCTCCTGGCACGTCCTTAATTGATATCTACTTGAAGACTTTTTCTCATAAAACATTTGCTCATCTGCTGGGTATTGGTCTTACTAAAATAATTTGAGGATTTGGAAACCAGTAGTAGTGATTGAGTCAAATTGAATTGATCAATTTTTTTCATAATATTTTAGACATAGTCATTTTTATATAACATATAAATGCCTCCATTCACAGTGACTCAATATAAATGAATCCCCACCAACCCCCCCTAATCCCACCCCCCCCACACACACACGAACAATGAATGGGTTACCACAGTAGGAATGGCCAACTTTTAGTTGAATAATTTACCAATCATTCATTGTGGGTTTTCTTTTTTCTTGTTTTGTTTTGAACGTTAGAAATACCATGATGACTGTGCCATGGAACCTGTTGTGAGAAATAATGGAGGAGAGGCACTCTCCAACACAGGAAATCTTTACTTCTTCGCAATAACCACAAGAGTAAGTAAACACTTCTTAGTTTTGGTTCTGCTTCCTCATTAAAACCCACTTTCTCCTGATATCTAGATTGAGCATGACTATGTAAAATATCATCCAAACTCTATCACAATGCTAGTGAAAGCTATTGGACAAACACAGATACACACACATATGCACACACATACACACATGTATTCATAAAATATTTGTTGAATCAAATGATATTGGTAACATTTTTAAAGTTCTATTAAACAATGATTTTAAAAAATAAAATTATCTCTAGAAATTAAATATTTCCTATATATTAAATACTATGTTGATTATCTAAGTTGCATATTTCTATTCCTTAAACATTCTATTAATATTGCCATGACATAACCTGGAGAGTATTTTGGTGTATGTTAATATACTTAAATTGGTTTTTTAGCTATAGCTGTCTCTAAAAATGTCTGAGTGTAATTTTTTCCTAAGAGGTATTGCATTTTTCTTTCAATGTGGGCTTTTAGTTTTTAATTTGTTTTCACAAAATTTATTCTGATTAATTTCAAACTTGCATTTTTAAATGCCATCTAGTTGAGTCTTGTCTATGAATATGCAATATTTTTATTTTGTTCTCAACAAGTGCTAAGATAGCTTCTAAAATCAGCAAATTATGTAAAGTGAACATGGTCTTAATGTTTTCATTGTGTTTTGAACTGTTTAAATATATCCCCAAATCTTTTTACTTGTACTGCCTTTTGCATCCCTTGCAGTATCTTTACACAAATAACTCTTTATATAAGGGGTCTCTGTTTAATATGTTGGCCGATCACAGGTAGGAAATGCTAACCTTATCATAGACCTGGCTCATTTTAACCGAATAATAAGTTTATCCAAATAAAAATAGTAGCTCCGTGAAGGAACCCAAGAATCCAGACTCTGTAAGTACAAATAATTCAAAGCAAATTTTTAGAATAGCAATATTTAAACTTTTATATAGTTTGACTAATTATTTAATTAATCCAGTTTTCTGCGTGTATTTATAATGATAAATTTTAATTAATTTTGGGAAATTTTGCTTTTAATAAGTGGAATTGTCTCAAGTTTTAGTAGCTGACTTTTGAAAATTTTCTATTCACCGAATGGTCCATAAACTTTTACCGATTTTGAGCCAATTACCCCCAAAACTTAGGAATTCAATTTACAAAAAAATCTAAGACCATTTGGATTAAGAAGTAGTTATTCAAAGGGTCAGGGTAAAATATTTTAATAATCTAATTATGTGAGAAAAAGATAAAGTGCATATTCATATCTGTCATGCTCAGTATTCTTTTGGTTTGCTTATTCAGTGCAAAAATTGTATAGTTCAACTATTCTATCTTTGTGCATATCTCACTGTGGATATATATTTGCAATTTTAATAACCATCGATGATAATTCTATTTCAACCAGTGTTAATTTGGACACTATTATTGAATTACATATACACAACAACCTATTCTAAGTATATATTTAATTTTAAAAGAGTGTTGTTGTTTTTTACCACGATACTATGCTATACTGAAATTTGCATTCATATTGTCACTACAAAGATTACGGTGTTACCTTTCATGTTGAATAAGGTAACAGATTTCTACCAGATCATTCACAGTAATTTCTCATACTCTAGCTTTAAAAAACATAAATGTTCTAAAAGTATATTTTGGTTGAAAAATTGAATGGAATTAAAATATTGAAGCATTTTGGATTTAACTAATTTTCTATTGGAGGCATCTCTGTTGTTGAAAAAAATTGCATCATTTACTGTTTAAGGAAAAGTAAATGAGTGAAATTAATTAAAGACAGTTATTTAATCTAAATAAAAAGTCATGCTTCAGAGGGCGATATGTAAACATATCCTTAGTCACTACAAATGTTACAACGTTGCCTTCTAAAATAGTCATCTTAATAACAAAGAACATCTGAAGTACACTGAGTGGCCAGATTATTATGACCACCCCATCAGTACTTCATTGACACTTCCAAAAATACTGAATATTGAAAACTTCCCAAGCAAATACTCTCAAGGTGTTATTATTATTACCATTTACATAACTAATTCACTTCATTGTACTGATGGGGTAGTCATAATAATCTGGCCGATCATAAATAATCTGGCCACTCAGTGTATGCCGGGTTTCTTCAGCAGATTTGTCTTTTCTGCTTTTCACATCCTATGATTGGTATCCCTGGGAGTCTCATGGAAGATGTTAAATGTTTACCAATATTTTGTTGCTTATTGCGAGTTCATCATTGTTAAGATAGAAATTCAGCACTTACCTTTTCATTAAAAATAGACTCTAATTTCCTAGCCTCTTTTTCTGAATTTATCACACAATTGAAAATTTTAAACTAAAATCTGAATACAATGTGGTAAATTTATATTGTAGTGTTGTTGATTTACGTGAGACATACTAAATCTACGCAGCAAAACGATTCCCTAACGAAGATGCCTCATAGCTGGTCTGCTCAGTCTCTCTCTTCCCTGGCATACATTTTTCTCATGTTTCCGACTAACTGCTCAGCGATGCTCTGATCACTCCCCACATTTCAGGCCACCATGGCGTGAACTTTGGAAGAACGTGTTGGTGAACACGTGGCAGGTAGGAGCAGCAGCATCAACGACCTTTTTCACCGCCATCATTGTGGGCATGAGTTAGCTGTTCGTAGCCATGTGTTTCCCAGCTTGGCTGCTGTACTAATGGCTGTCTTGCACACTGTCCATGAAAGGAAGGTGTCAGTTACCTTCTATATGGTAAACTTATTGCTGGTAAACATTCAGATGTAACCACATATTAAATTAAAAGCTAGTTTTATTGTACATGTATTTCACATGATAACGTATAAGACCAAAGCATAATCTGAAAGTTCAACGAGGACTTGCACCAATTCCATTTCAGCTTATTTGAATGTAAATAATAATACTAATTAACCAATAAATATAGGAAAAATCCAGGGCAATTGCTAAACCAAATGGAATCTGGGACAAGAGTGAAGACTGAGTATATAGTTACCATGTGCTTGACCCACCACAATATCACTTATTCTCATTTAAGAAGTAGCTCCCATAAGCCCCCGGGAATCATACATGGCACTTCTTTCTAGTTGCTGTGATGATTTTCCAGTTTCAGAGCTTCCTGGCCACATGCCCCTCTGCTGCTTGTATTGTCTGGTATCAGTCCTTTTGCAGCAGTTTCTGCTGCTGACATTCCTTCTCAGTGGTTCCTATTTAGACATTGCTGTGAGCAATCTTCTCTAGTTGCCAAGTGTAAGTGAGGAATACATACCTTCCTCCCAATTATGTTCACCTTCATTATCAGACTGGCAAGCCGGGCAGACACATAATGCTCAGTCTTCTACGGCGCTTTATTTTTGCACATTTATTCAGTTCATTATATTTTCCCCATGACTTTAATCATCTGACACAATTTCCCTGGAGATATAAACCAAGAGATCTTTTGAAGGATCTTGCCTTGGGGATGAATGCCTTCTTTTATATGAACACTGCCTGGAGATTGAGTTAGCCAATGCTTTCCGAGTGTGAATTCATAACCCTGGGGAACAGCCATCACCCAAACCATCTCATCCTGGAGCCTCCAATAAGAGCATTGATGATTTATGCCCATCAAACCTCACGGGGGCAAACAAACATACTTTAATAGGATTGAATTCACACAGGCTACATGGCTTAGATGTCAACCTGGAATTATCTACCCATAACTAATGGCAGTTCAGTATAAAAATGATTCTGTTTCAGTGAGAGCATAGAGAATAAGATAAAGAAAGTTGCACCAAAAAAAAAAAATGACATTTGAGGGAGGTCATGATAGATAAATCAAAATTAGTTAAGCAAATAGAGGAAGGAAGGATATTTTAAATGGCAAGAAACTACATTTCAATAAATCGATATGTAAAAGTGTGACTTACTTGAAAATTAATTGATGTTTCTGGAAGATAGAATGAAGAGGTTTGGCAGGAGGTCGTAGGAGTTAAGATATTGCTGAAAATGTTGCCACAGTAAGAAATCTAGACTTTATTTCGTTGAAGCAACAGGCAAACACAACTTTGTTAATGTGTAGAGAGGGGTATACCTCAGAAACAATCTTACTAGGAAGTGATTAAAGTTTTCTAAAATATAGGCTTATTATGATAATTATGGATTTCTAGGTATCTAAAGATTCTGATTCAGCGGTCTTACCATATGTATCTTTTCAACAAGAATGGTTGATTTTTTTAACTGGGGAGAAGTTCAGAAAACTGCATAAGAATCCTCACAGTGTTTTGGGTGAGAAGACCAAGATATAAATCACGTCTATGTTGGTTTAAAAGATAGTAACATGAGTCATAGCTTAGTGTCAGGGAAAGGTAACAAGGTGATTTTGGGGTTGAAAGAAAGGGAACCACTGGGTCAACTCCTTCAACAGGTAATCAAGGGGCCTTGTACCAAGTCATCAAACAACAGAATTTGCGTTGGCAGGACATTTGTGAAAGCCCTCAGGAAGTCAACAAATAGGTATGATATTTTTCCTGGATAACCTTAGCATAACACCAAAACATTGTAGGGGTATATCTTCTCTTGCATCATAGAAAACCAAATTGATGAGAAAAAGGTCCAAGGACAAGACAGTAGCAAACAAATTGACCCTTTGGAAAAAAGAAAACTCTTCAAGAAATTTTTGAATTATTGAAAGAAAGGCAAAGGTAGCATCCGTGAAGCAGAGATTTCTTTGGTGACAGATAAGATTGAGGCCTTAGCCATTTGACTGTGATGAAGTATGACCTTATTTCCACCCGGAAGACAAATTGATGGCAACGATGGTAATATAAAAATAATGATGATATTAGTAAGAGCTTAGTCTATAAAGTGGTTCATATGGGCCAGAAATTCTTTTCTTTAACTAGAAACCCAGCGTGCAAAATGGAGTGGCCCCGCCCACCCGTGCCAGTTTTTGGTTGTTACGGCGTTAGGGCCGCAGGCCTTTTGTAATATAGATAAGCATTATCCAATTCGAGTTTTGTGGTAACTTTGTGAATAAATAACTCATTATCTTCTTTTCCTTTGAAATACATTGATGCTAAAACAGGTTACCTATATTAACCAAATTTTTGGTTTAGTGGTTAAAGTTGTGTGTGGGTTTTTTTTTTTTTCTTTTGTTTTTTTAAATTAAATCTAACACATATATACTGTTGGCCATTATGCTATACTTTGTCTTCTTTACACTGATTATCTGGTTTACTCTTCCAACCTATTCAAGTATGTTAAAGTAATGATTGGGCCAGCTGAGATGATGCGCTCTCCAGGGAAAATCAAAGCAATGCTTTAATGTGCATTTAATTCCCAAACATATGGGGCTTTATTAGAGTCTTTCTGCTGTTTGTTTATGGTTTAATTCCACTATGACCAGAGAACATTCTATGGAGTGTCAGGTCTCTGGAATTCATTGAACCTTGGTTTATGGCTCAGCATATGGACGCTACTTGGAAATGTAGTCTGTGTGCTCGGAATGACTGTTCCGATCGCTGTTGCTAATTGTTGTGGATATATCTCAATTAGATCAACTTTGGCATGAGCAAATCATCAATAACATGTGTGTGTGTGTGTGTTTGTTTTATCAAGTGCTGAAAGAGGCATATGAAATATTCCCCAGCCCTGGCCACTGTGGCTCAACTGGTTGAGCATTGTCCCATGCCCTGAAAGCTCAAAGATTTGATGCCAGGTTGGGGCACGTGCCCAGGTTTCGGTTTCCATCCCCAGCTGGGATTCGTGTGGGAGGCAACCAATCAATATAACTATATTAAGGGACATGCATATGATAATAAAATATATAAATACATATATGTACATAGATGTATCCTAATATGTATGTCCTATATGAATTTATAAATTTAATTATTTTAGGAATAATATTAATAAGAGTTTTGAAAAAATAAATATGTCTATATATATATATATATAAATTCATTCATATTTCTTTCAAGGCTCCTATTAATATAATTTATTCTTAAATGTATTGATTTATACAGGACATCTTCCAGAACATGTAAACATCTATAATGAAAATTTTGCTACTGAAGCTACAGAGTCCTTTCTCTGTTTTCCCCCATAATCATGGTTATTATCTTTTATAATGAGTAATTTCCTCCCAGCTGCAGGTGACTCACTCTATTGGAATCAAAGCGATTTCAAGGTTCAGTCTGGATTGTGCTGATGTGCCCTGTTTCTAATACTGAGTCGTTCACTTTCTGGCAGAAGAGCCTCGCTCAGCGCCAAGTAATTTAGAAAGCTAGAAGGAACTGCAGTTGGAAGTCAGACAGAGCAGAAGTGGGCGCCAAGTTTGCTTTCTCCATCAAATGATAAAACTGGTACATGAAGATGAATTTCGCATATCCTTACTAATAGGAGCAAGTGCAATACAAAAGACTCCAGTTAAAAGCTTCTCCCAGGCAGTGGGTATGGCATTCACTTTTGTAATTCTGGTTCCAAGCCTGGTGTCTGGGTCCGAGGGGGCCTCCAGTTAGGGTGTGTTCAACTCCCATCCCACCTGCCTCAGCAGGGTATTTCCTTTTCTTTGCCTCCACACATTAAACACCGTATCTGATAATCTACTTCTCAGCTGACCTCTAAGGCCTTCCCTGCCAGCGTCTCTAGAATTTGCTCTGTCTCTTTAAACTCTTCTTGTCAGTAAGTACTTCTTTCTGGTTTAATTGTTAGCGATTGGATTCTACAAGAGCTGCATAAGGTTGGAAAATAACTAATTCCAAATACATATTCATCAGTGTGGTTTTATTTAAGAGCAAATGAATAGAATCAAATCATCATGCTTCCTAGAATCACAGAATTAAGTTACATACCATGATGTAAATTTTGAAAACAAGCAAAAAAAAAAAAGTTAGATTTGATCCGTTATTTCATGTATGGTTTTGCAGTCACAGAAATGTTGTTTGGGTTGTAATAGAAAAGCTATAGGTAAATTGTATTTTTAAATGGCTCTTGGTATTTTAAAGGAATGGTCTTATTCAATGGTGATGGAATTCAATCAGGACGGATGTAGAAAGCTGTATTTCAGAAGGACTAATAGAGTCTATAACTCCATCATGGGAGAGGCTGACCAGCATCCCTTGTGAGTGAAAGTATTCAAAGACACCTGCCATTTCACAGTTGGAGCACTTAAAGATAATGAAGGATGCTCATAAAACAACCACCTTGTTTAAAAATGTTCAGCATCTTGGGCCATGAGTACCATATTTAGTGGCAGTTCTCCCTAGGATTTTGGTTTTATTTGGGTTTCATTCCAGAACTGTGCCTCAATACGTAAGGAGCAGTTTTCAAGCACACTTTGATGTGAAGCATCTAAGAGTCGAGAACAGACTGACTTACCTCAATGTGGGGATGGGGGGATGAGAAGAGATAAACCAAAGAACTTACATACTTAGAGGCTCGGTGCATGAAATTCATGCACGGGTAGGGTCCCTAGGCCTGGCTCGCTATCAGGGCAGATGTGTGGAGCGACTGGCAGGGCAATCAAGGGGCCCCTGCTGGTACCCACCTTGGCCAGCCTGGGGCCTGCAGGCTGGGGGCAGCTCCTGCATTGAATGTCTGCCTCCTGGTGGTTAGTGCATGCCACAGTGACTGGTCGGTCCGCCAGTTCCGCTGTTCAGTCGACTTGCACATTAGACTTTCATTATATAGGATATGCATAGCTCATGGACACATGGACACAGGCAATAGGATGGTAAGGACCTGGGGGTCGGGGTAGGTAGAGGCTGGGAGGAGGAGGATAAAAAGGGATGAATTGGGAGATAGCTCTAGTACTATCAACAATAAAAAATATATTAAAAAATAAAATGATGAAGATAAAATGCCCAATGCCTCGCCAAATAGTGGCAAACCATTTCTCAAGACAAAGTATAAAGGGGTAGGCTTCAATTATCTTTGGCTTTAGCACATGTCATGTTTTTCTTTCAGCAGCACAGATTTCATGCATTTGGGGTTTACTACAGGGCATACTGAACACCCTCCTTTCAGAATACACAAGCCCTTCCAATGTCTTGAGGGTCCACCAGTAGGTCAACCTGTGCCTTGAGCTTGTCGTGCAGAGTGTGTGTTTTCTGCTTTCAGTAGTCTGTTCATCTGAGAGTTATCAAACATACTGCCTATGGTGGATGTTGAATGGTGTCATGGGTCTGTTTGGAAGTTTTCTATAGTTCAATGAAATGTGGTGTTGAGAAATAATAATGGGCTTTATTTAATCTGCTTCTAATGAATAAGTTACTTAACTATGCTGGACTTCTCAACAATCACCTAAACATGGTTTTTGCAATACTTAAATAAAATGATATCATGAAAGCTTTAAAACAGTGTCGGTAGTGACTGAGGAACCCTGGTCTAGTGTCAGTCTTCAAGCATTTAGATCTCAGTTAGATCTCATGTAACCGTTGCATGGTCTAAGGGGGGGGGGTGTTATATAACCTATTTAGATCTCAGTTTATGTATCCATAAAATGGAGCTGATAATTTATATCCCATAGGATGGTTTAAATGAATGTCACATTTTAAATGTGTACACTTAATTATGATACCTATAACTTAATATGTGCTCCAAATTTTATAATTATTCTTATGACAGTGTGAGTGAATGTGAGACCATGTGATCTTGCCTTGTCTACTCGCTTGTTTACTTCTTATATACTTATTAGTGGCCTGGTGCATGGATTTGTGCACATTGAAAGGAAATTAATTAGAAGAATGATTCATATAGTAATTACATTACTGCAAAAAATTACATGTCAAAATAGTACATATAATATAATATGATAATATTAAAACATGCGTGCAATTGGCACCAGCAAGATCTTTATATGTATCGTGCATGTGCTAGTCAATGTTTATTTTTAAACTAGTGCTGGATTCATGTACATTGAAAGAAAATTAATTAGAAGAAATATTTTAATATCTCTATTCTCCCTTTCTCTATAATGGAAGTGTCAGAGATTAAATAAAATTAGTAAAATGTATATGAAAATAATATATAAATTGATTATTAAACAACAAGATGATATAACAACAAAGACATGATATAAAAACAACATTGATAAAAACAATGACTGATAAATTGATTAAACTTATTCTGTTATCTCCCTGTATACCACCTTAAGAGTAAAAACACTTTCAGAGTGCTTGACTGATTTCCTTTGTGATGAAGTATTTACAACTTTAATGTCTTCGAACTCAAGAGAAAGCAATATATAACTGACCATGTTAAAAAACAGGTTTAGATAGGGATATCCTTACTCAGTCTAGAGTTTGTCCTTGTGATTTATTAATATTGCAAATGCTGGCATTATGGAAAACTGTCTTTGGATTAATTTAAATAGGAGGCTAGTATCAGCCGGAAATAAATCAGTTCTTAGAATCAGAACAACCTCTCCTTCCACAAATCCTGTTAATACTTTAGCTTCGATTATGTTAGGTTATAATCTTTTGATAATAAATCTAGTACCATTACAAAGACCCCATTTAATATTAAGATTTCTCAATAGCATGATGATTGCACATACTTTCAATTTTAATTTATGACACGACATTCCCAAAGGAGTAATATTATTGAGAAATTCAATGGGAAAATTTTTCTTTTCAGCATCATCCACTGAATCAATGGAATCATCACTCATATAAATGTGAACATATCCACTGAGTATATCCAAAATTTCTTCATTTAATTTATGAACATGCTCATTTTTTAGAACAAAGAATCACACGTTTAGATGTATTTTTTATATTATGTATAGATATACTATTTCCAAAGGTAGCTTCAATAATCTGTTACAAATAATTTCAGCAAGGATTTCAATAATATCCATTCTGAGAGCTTTATATGTATCGTGCATGCATGAGTCAATGTTTATTTTTAAATTGCTAGTGTGCATCATATGCACTGGCCGGTCTGTCGGTCAGACAGAAGTACAGTCTGTCACTTAGCCTTTTATATATAGAGATATGCATAACCCATGGACATGGGCAATAGGGTAAAGGTCATAAAATAATGTCAAACAGAGTAAGGTAGTGGCAAGGACATAGATTTCTTTGGGGAAAATGAAAAGTGTCTTCTGACTCTTTTCACAGATAAATATTCTGTCTTTAGCATTGTTGTTATAATTAGCTTAATAAGAACGTACAATATAGGGTTTTCACAATGCATTCATATATACACACTCAAATCAAGAGTTTTTGTCAAAGATTTAGCTAGTGTGTAAACCAGCATTTTCAGGAGATGAAGGGCTCTTGGGACAGATCTTTTCATATAGAAAATCAGTTGATTAATGGCAATTCTGGCCTTCAATTGAGTAGTCAAAATTTTGTATGGGATTTAATTTCTAATAAAACATCTGTTGGGTTGCAGAGTGCTTCTCGTGTGTCCCCATAAATGCCATTCTACTTGAGCCAGATGCCAATTGTGTCCCATGTGTCCAAGGTGGGCTGACTGCCTGCCCTTTGTGGTGATAAAGGCTAGAATCCCTGGATGTTGCTAGTTCTAAAAATGAACATTTTTTCAGACCACTGATTTATTGATCCCTCCCAGGCCCATCCTATTGTTTCAGCTTTTTAAAAAAAATAATTGGCTTTAGATTTGTCATATCGACATAGCTACAATCTCAGATTAATATGGAAATAAATATCACAGTAGCTAACAAACACTCAATAACATTTAGTTGACTAAGCATTTTAATAACTCTCCTAATTAACTGGGCTTCCTAAACTCAACACTGATATAGGTCTAGTATGATGTGCTTCATTTCTTCTAGTAGTGTAAATGTGGGCAGCTGCTATTCAAAATTTTTTCTAGGGACTTGTCCAGGTATTTTGGCTTTATTCAGATGCTTAATATAATTGACTGGTTGTAAAATAAATCAAACCATTCAGGCTTTCTTCCTTAGAAAGTTAGCCTTTACCCTGTGCCAGGAACCTTGTTAGATGCATGGTAAGCATTCATATATCTTCTGGAGTTAGAGCTGTGGCTTTAATCTTCATACGTAGTAAATGCAGGTAACAGCGATAATGATACCAAACTGACCAGGTTGCTGACATGAGTGGATAAAATGCAGACACAGAGCACGTTGAGTAGCACTGGGCTTATAGAAAAGTATTAGGTACATCTTAGATCTTACTGTCATTATTACCATAGTCATGGTAATAATATGTTATGCCATATTATAATCTATACTATTGCATTATTATCCTATATAATAAAGAGCTAATATGCTAATTAGACCAAACAGCAGCATGACTGTCTGGACAATCTTCCAGATGGCTGTCCGGACAAAGCCAGGGCTGGGAGGGCCGAGACCCTTGCATGAATTAGGTCTCTAGTTATATCATATTAGAAAATACTATAAATATATATGCATGCATGTACATACATATACACATGGATGTGTATTACAGGATATCATACTATACTAATTTCCCCCATTTTATAGATGAAGCAGTTGAGTCTTACTGTCATTAACAAACTTGCCAATGTCACAGGGATGTGTGTTGTGGAGCTGGAACTCCAACGCACGCAATTAAATGACACGATGCCTATACCGTTTTTGACGGTGCACATGTGGTCTGGGTTTCCATAGGGAGAGTCTTTCCCTAATAGGCATGTGTTATCATTTGAAGAACTAAATAAAAAAGCAGAATAAAGCCAAGTGATATTTAAAAAAAAATATTTTTATTGATTTCAGAGGAAGGAACTGAGAGGGAGAGAGAGATAGAAACATCAATGAGAGAATCATTGATCGGCTGTCTCCTGCACAGTCCACACTGGGGATTAAGCCTGAAACCTGGGCATGTGCCCTGACTGGGAATCAAATTGTGACCTTCTGGTTCATGAGTGAACGCTCAACCACTGAGCCGTGCTGGCCAGGCAGTCCAGGTAATATTTTTTAAGGATTAGAAAGCAGAAATAGGTAAGCTTGGAGTTAAAAGTCTAAAGGCCCAAGTGGCTGATAGTTAAGTTAGCACAAGTGTGTAAAACAGGTTACGTGTAGGAATGATAGAGCTTATGATCAACCAGTGAGCATAAACTTTAATGATGTTGATTCTTATCATATAGCGATGTGAGTACTCCATAACCAATTTTTTAGAAAGGGCCTGACATCCATATAGTATTTATATGTCAACAGTCTGATTTAAAAAAAAATGAATGGGAAATATTGCAACAGTTTAAAGAGTTGTGAAATCTGAATAAAGTGGTTCCTTTGACTAATTTTGGCCAATCTGCCAACTGTATGCAATCATCATGAAATATAGTGGGAAATCATAGACTCCTGAGTGATGAATTTCTGGTAAATAGTTGTATTCCTAATTAACTGAACACTTTTATTTTAATTGGCTTTTATTTTATTAAATTTACTGGGGATAACAATCGTTAATATAAAGACTATATAGGTTTTAAGTGTACATTTCTATGATACACAATCTATATAATGCAGGGTGTGTCTATTACCTAAAGTCAAATCATCTAAAGAACTGGATGCTTTTAAATGGCATCTACCCATTCATAAGTCTCTTATTTGTGAGGAGCTGTATTTAGTGAAGAAATTCCCCTCAGAGACTCAGCCTTACTCGGATAGTTGAGTACATTTCAGTCAGGCTAGGGCATGAAAAAAAAACACAAAAAAACACGCACACCAAAAAACTCTGGCTGCATCAGCTGTAAACACTCATGTAATCTTGCTCTCTCAAGTCCACATACGATATTCCAGAATAGGAGCCCTATCATATACTCCCCCATCTAATTTCTCCCAATTCCCATGAATTTTAGTACTTTATTTTGACTTAGTTTATTGAATGAATTGAAGTACTCCTATAAATAGCTTTCTATTTAATTGCAATCCTGATAAAAAGATTAGTTCTAGCCTGATCTCTTGTTTACTGTCTCTAGTTGTTATTTAGACTCTTAACTCCATCCTAAACAGACATCCCTGGGAGGAGGGAGAAGGAGTTGATTGCATTACCTCCTCCCTCACAGTCATTGATCCTTCCTGGAGGCTTCTACAACTGAACCTCAAACGCACTATCGGGCACTCATTTCCGACATTAGCAAACGGAGTTGGCTTAAGATATGCGTAGTATGTTATAATTATTGCTATTGCACATCTTTGTTTTCATTGCTGCATATGTGTAGTCTTGAGATATCTGCTTGAAATGTAGACTTTTTGTGCATAGGAGCTATAAACTATTGAACCATGTCATATAAAACAAAGCTCAGAATTTTACCAAGAAAAATAAGTGGACTTCTCTTGGTAAGTGTTCTGCCTCTTTCTGTCATTTGTAATAGTTACCGTGGTTTCCTCACTCAGAAGTTAAAATACCTCAGGTTTCTGTGTGCGTTGAGGATGTTGAGCCTGTTAGGAATGTCCCCTTCCTCTGATGGTAATCACTCCTAAAGTGTGATTAGTACTTTCACTCTGGTCCTTTCCACCAGTCTTTTTTTTCAGCCCTCACTCATACTCCTCTCTCTGAGGTTAAAACATGTTTTGCAACCCAAGCCAGGAGATGTATAGCATGACCAAAAGAAGGAAGTGCAATCGTATTATTTTAAACTTGAAATTAAAACTAAACAAATGGGACTACATCAAGTAGATAGAGTCTGTAGAGCTAGGTCATACCATACCCTCTAATTATCTAATGCAATGAACTTAAAAAGCTTCAGAGGACAGTTTGGAAAATGTAAAGAATTTGACAGTATATGCAAAGATTCTATTCCATTTTGTAAAGGGAAATGGAAGGATCATAGGCCAAGATGGAAAACATTCTAATCATGGTCTAAAACATCCATTTTCTTACCAGGAAAATCAGCAGCGTAGCTCGAATGATGACTTGAATTCAATTTGTTTTCCCATGTCATCTTGTATGCCAAATCCTTTCAATTGCGAGGGACAAAATAATGAGATAACATTTATTCAGTACTTTGAAATGAAATTTTCAACTCATGTGTGTCCCCCAGGGATTGATCCGTGATGTCTCCAAAAAGGCAACAAGATAGATAAAGTGTATCATGCCCTGTTTTCTCCCATTTCGCTTTTCCTCTTGCTTTTCTTCCCCAATCACACGGAATTAGTTATAAGGACAGCAAGGCAGTCCAAGAAGAAGAAGATGGCAATGCCCGGGGAGAGTGATTATAGATTTCTTAGTTACAACTAGGGACTAAACACTGAGGATTCAGGCTCAATGCTTAATTCATTGAAGGCTGGCAGTAGCATCAGGTGGAAACCAAAGCTCTGCGAGCATCTGGCTGGATCTCTATGGAAAAGTAGTAATCATATTTTTTAGTTTTTAAAGTATTGTCAGATTAAAGGGGGTAATGTAGGTGCTTTTACCTCTTTTCAATATCTAAGTTCAGAATACACAGCACTCTGCTATTTTTCAAAGTGTGATAAAAATTTCCTGTGATACCCTAGCGAGGTCAATTGAGTTACTGATAGCCCATTATGAGGACATTTGCCTTACTCCAGAGTGCGCTGATAAATGATAAAATTTGCCACCTATCACTAGGAAACATGAGGTCTCCTTCTTGTAACTGATGGACAATTTTCAATATCCCTTCCCACCATCACCACCAGAACCACTCTTTAAGGATGAGAATAAAAGGTCTCCAATTATTTAGAGCTCTACAACCACCTCAAGACACAACTATTACGTGTAACATTCTAGTTCCTACTTACCCTAAACATAAAAATCATCTTGTAAAGAACATAGTAAGCCGTATTTTATCAATACATTGTCTTTGTGCTTAAATATTAGACCCAAGTCATTTTAGCATCTGTGTCCTTTATAAATATTGCTTTCACCTTGGATCTAATCATGATGTGTCAGAGCATTATTTTTCCTTGAAGTCAACCAGCTTGAAATTGTACAGGTATTGTCAGGGCATTCTGGGAAGGTGAAAAATAGGAAATTGTCCACTCTTATGGTTCAAAAACTTCACCTAAGAATCATAAATATAATAACTTTTTCCTCAAGACTCTTTCAAAGATTTTTCTAAATCAAGTCCGGTAGTTAAACATTCGCCATTTATACCATGTACCATAAAATTATTTTTGTGTGTGATACTGAACTCAAGTCTTATGTCTATAATTCTTTCTCTTAATGAATGCATCAGCACTAACTATTGAGAAGCAATTTATTTTTATGAAACTCTAAGGATCAAGTCTCCGAAGCCATTATTTATATGATGACCCCATGACTTTCCAAACTGCCTTGAAGTGCTGTACAGAAATGGTCTCTGGCTTTTGTGTTTGCTTTATTGCTGCTGGAAAGGATGCTATTTATTGTGAGAGCAAATCTCAAAGCAAAAGAAGGAGGTACTTTTAAATGTCCCTGTGCACACCCATGATTTTCTAAAATAGTTAAATAGCGATACCTGAGATGGAGTCTTTAATGAATGAGCTTTGTGACATAAAGACAGTTAAACTTGTCAGAAATACTTTTAAAACTAATTTTCTGTAATTCTGAATAGCCTTCAATTTCCTTAATATATTAACAAAGTTCCCGATTTTGAAAAGTCCCTACCCTATCCTTTTTTTTTTCTTTATAAGCCATGTCTAATGAAATTTTCTTGCATTAAGTCTGAGTTTATTTGACACAGAGAAAGGCTGAAACATTTTAAACTATTGTTAATTTATGTGGTAGGAATATCTTAAAGAGTCTCAAGTATACTCCACCTTAAACTCTCAGAAAGATTTAAAATGTTGGAATTTATCACAATTTACAGAGTAAAATATTTAGGAAGCAAATTACCTGGAATACTCTTCTCAGAATAGATTGTGAATGTAATTGATATGTTTCTCATTTCTAGTAATTAGCTGTCTTAAGTTATCACAAGGTCATTTTACATGTGGTAGAAACTTAATGGCCAGATTGCCTGACCAATTGTATGGAAATAGGACCGACACATGGCTTTACAATAAGAGAACACATTTGAAGTATGATCCATGCTGAAATGTAGTGTATCTATGCAAATGTCATATCATTATGACAATCCAATAAGTACATAGTTTTTTTTAGTTTGAAGCATAACCTAATTTTAAGTAGTCTAGTCACATTTATCCTGTTAACTTCATACTTCATTTTTCAAATAAACCTTTTGCATTTGTTTTTAAGCTTGACATATTAGTCAGCAAGTTAATATGGAGATTAAATTTTACAGGTCAGCCCTGGCCGGTGTGGCGCAGTTGGTTGAGTTTCATCCCATGCACCGAAAGGTCACTGGTTCGATTCTTGGTCAGGGCACATGCCCAGGTTGCAGGCTCCATCTGGGGATGTGCAGGAGGCAGATGATTAATGTTTCTTTCTCACATCAGTGCTTCTCTCTCTCCCCCTCTCCTTTCTTCTCTCTCTAAAATCAATAAAAACATGTATTTCCAATACATGACACAAGTGGCTATTGAGATTACATTTACCTGTTTTTTTAAAAAACACAATATTAATCTAATAGTTTAAAAATTCAGAAGCTTCCATAAATATCACTTTGGATAAGGAATTATCCAAATTTAAACAGTTTCTAAACTCAGTCCCAGCCCAACTTTCCTATCTTTCTCTTAGTTCCCCTACAGGATCAAAAAAAATTTTTTTTTGCTAAATGATAAATTTTGCCACCTATCACTAGGAAACATGAGGTCTCCTTCTGTTAAGCTCGTAACTGATTGACAATTTTCAATATCCCTTCCCACCATCACCAGCAGAACCACTCTTTAAGGATGAGAATAAAAGGTCTCAAATTATTTAGAGCTCTACAACCACCTCAAGACACAATTATTATGTGTAACATTCTAGTTCCTACTTACCCTAAACATAAAAATCATCTTGTAAAGAACATAGTACAAAAAAAATTGTACTGCAATCTAACCACTCGTCTTCATAATCAGGCAATATTGTTATATAGCTGTACCAAGAGGTAAAGTCAACTAAAGCTATCCATCCGATTGTTGCTCCACATCTACAAAACATGTTCTCTATGCTCCTGAGTAATTAAAATAGTTATGTTAAAGTGAAACTAAAATAGCTACATTAAAGTTCCATAATAACTCAAATACAGTAATGAAATCTAATAAATAAGAAAAGAATATTTGTTTCCCCAGACTTACCACCTGGGGGGTAACAATTCATTTGTGTCCAGTGTAATTAATGAGTTGCATTAAATTTTTCACAAATGAGATGCATCCAGGGGTGCACATCAAACACACAATACCAAAATTCATTTAGAAAATAACATAAAATAATTGTTTTCATTTAATGAGATTTTTTTTCTTTGATATTTCAAACAGCAGCATCTGTCAATTAATTCCTGTCTTTCAAGAGCCTGCATGTTGTGTTTTGCTATGTACGGTGGCACATCTTCCTGTGTTTCCCTTTGTATTTTATAAATGATCTTTTAACTTTGGCAAAAGGGCTATTTCATTCTATTGTATTGACTGCCCAGTTTTTTGCTACCGGCATATGTTTTCTGAGCCTTATTTGAAGTTGTTTTACTCTTGGATCACTGTGTGTACTGATGTCAGAGAAGGTGGTGATGAGGAGGCATTTTACTTCCAGCAGCACAGCTCAGCCTAGAGGTACTCAGGGCTTCTTCACTGAGACATTCAGAAAAGTCATAGTAATACTGTCTTACAACTGCTCACGTCTTTAAAATGTATCGGTCACATGGACTTTTAATAATTGCCTTTTTATTTCCTTTCGTGATCTTGCAGGATGTCTAGAGAGGCATCACTATTTAGAAACGTTACTGTTTATACATTGACTAGAGGTCCGGTGCATGAATTCATGCACAACTGGAGTCCCTCTGGGTGGCCTGAAACCCGCAGCCCAACACCGCCTGCAGCTCCTACATACCACTACTGCTCATCCTGGTTCCACTGTGCCTGCTGCGGGCTTCTGCCCAATCAGTCCTGATCGGGAGAGGCTTGTGCTGCCACAACAGTGCTCACTAGCCATGAGCCCTGCGTCTGGCACCCTCCCAAGGGGAGTGGCCTACGGGTTCAGGCTGAAACCAGCAAGGGGTCTCAGATTGCCAGAGGGTGCAGACCAGGCTGAGGGACCCCACCAATGCATGATCAGGGAGGGATCATGGGAAGGCGCCAGGGCATGTCTGGCCCATCTCACTCAGTCCTGATCAGCCAGACCCCAGCAGCAAGCTAACCTACTGGCTGAAGAATCTGCCCCCTTGTGGTCAGTGCACATCATAGTGAGCGATTGAGCAGCCTTAGCAAATAATTAGCATGTTATGCTTTGATTGGTTGTTCGGTTACTCTGCTGTTCAGTCCCTTTGCATATTACCCTTTTATTATATAGGATAATGTTTTCAAAAGTCCTTGACATAGGAGTTTAAGAAAACAAAATCCATATTTACTTGGCCAGATGTTTTATGAATATTATCTCACTGAAAACCTTTCTAAGTATGCTATTTTGGCAGAAAAACATTGTCACAATGTTAAGTTATATTAAGTCACTTTGACAATACTTGTCTTCTCTCCTCCCCATCTCCAGATCCAAGTTAAACTGCAACAGCCTTCTGCTCACTCCCTCCTGTTTCAACATCATATCTTTCTCTCCTTACACCTGCTTCTGACTTTGCCTTTTAAACTTAAACTAATAATGTCAACTGTAATTGAACAACAACCAAAAAAAATGTAAATGCTTTTTAATTTAAATCACATTTCCACCTGCTACCTAACATGGGAGAAACCCTTATTCACTTTGCAGACCTTTTCTTCTATCCAATCCTTGTGCCTACTAGGTTTCAGAAATGGACCTAATATGGCCTCTAGAGAATGCATTCACTTGTCTGAGAAACACCGTGAAGTGAAAGCTCTCTGTAAGTTTAACATCACTCTCAACTCTCTCCCAGGATGAGAACTTTGCGTAATACAGAGACAGACATGACTCAATCAAACTCCAGCTTTTCAGGCAAAGCTTTGTTTTTTTAAAATCCCCAGACTTGAAAACTCTATTTTTTTTTTCCTGTTTGGTATTTAAACATGAAATGTCAAAAAAAAAAAAAATGGGTCATTTGCTAATTTTGCCTTTAATAATTCATTTGTAGTACTCCCCTTTTCTTATCATTATGAATGATGAAAACAACATTGTAAGTTATAAATTTGGGGACTTCTATAAGTACCTGCCTTGCTCTCACAGTCTAATAAACAAGACATCAAAGGCATAGCCTTATGCTTCCAAAATGGCCGCCCATTAGACTTGCTTCCAATTGGACATTTCTTTTAAATGCTTTCCCTCCCCCAAATAGAAGGGTTAGCTCCCAACTGGACTATCCTTTATTCTTTCTCTTTTTCATCCAGTTTGTATCAATCCTACATTTTCAGAGTATTTCTAACACAACCACCATTTAATTTTGACTGAATATCTGGTTGGACTCCAGTAGACTCGCTGCACATTGTTCACCCTAGAATGGCTTGAAGGGCTGATTGAGTTAGAAGCATTACGACTGCAGTAGTAAGCAACACAATTATATTTCCTGAAATGTCCAACAAGGAAAATCTCTGTAGTGATTTGTCTGAAGCAGCTCTACCACCTGCACAAACTCCAACAAGAATGTATACAGCTGGTATAAAAACAGCTGGCAAAGGGTCAGAATGAAGATTCCCAGTTAAAATCCTGTGAGTGCTGAGCATTGACTGAAACACAGGTAAAGGAGAGGCTTCGGGGATCAAGAGGACTTTTAGGGCCAATTTTACATAGAGAAGAAAGGAAAGGAAGGCTGACTACCTTCCAGTCCTCCCACCCAAAGCTGCTGTCCTTCACACAGTTTATCCTCATAGTCCCTGGTGCTGCTGTCTTAAATATATTTTGGGTCAACCGATGATATTAGAAGATGGTTGCTGGATGTCAGATCTTGACTGAGATCCAGGAAGCCAATCTTGAGTATATTTATAGAGATTGGTCACTTAGCAACTCAATAAACATCTGATTTATAAATTGATTCTTAATTTATTCCATACCTGAGTACATTTTCTATTCAAATGTGAGGGAGACACAGATTAAGTGAAAAGACATCACTAAGAGGAGACAGACAAGATGTGATGAAGGGCACATGCCAATTTTCTAGGACATAAGAACTTCAGTAAAATATTTTCTCAGCTACAAAATTGGAATAATTCATAGGATTTTTGTGAGAGTCAGTTGATTAAGGAAGTGAAAGTACTTTATAATCATAAGGTACCACTACTTCCCCCAACACCCTGGTTTAAACAGCTATTGAGCTGGTTATATTTCTGTAGGTTTTTCTCCTTCCTATTGCTCTATAATTACCCCTTCCAACTCTCTTACCTAGAATGCCATCTTGTGTTCCAGTGTATAATCCAACCATCATTCTTGACACTGATGATACACTGTCAAGTGAGAAACACAACATTCTAATTCTCATTGGTTTATATTATAGACCTCTGACCACCTTTGTCACATAAAGGACTATTTTCAAATTTGCAACAAAATATAAGGTAGCTAGCTATTTTTGTCTGCTCCTGTGCTCATATTTACATGTATGTAATTAGTATGAAGGAGAATGTATGATGTCCCCAGTCATATTTATCCATTTATGCATGGTATACATTTGGCCAATCAATCATTTATTTTACTGTGAGGATGCCTTATTGTTAACACCTATCTGCAATTCCTAGACATGCCTCATTCAACTCACATCTCTCAGCTTCACCGATTTTTGCTTCTTTAGAAAGCAAAAGAAATGGGCTATTGTTTCTCATGCATTAATTTGACTTTTGTAACATGGCTGAAAGATGAAATGAGAAGGATTATGTGGAATCGAGAATCTGAGTTGAAATCCCATGAGCAACGTGGGCACAGTGAATTAATCTCTCCAGTCTCAGTTTTCTCATGTGTAGATAATAGAATATTAATGTGCCATATTGTTTTTTCCCAGGTTTTAATAAAAACAGCTTGTATGAAAGAATCCAACATGAGGTTGTGATCATACTGAATGTTTAAAATTTTAGTTCTTCTTTATCAGTCATCTGTGACTCTCTGTTAGGTCTTTCCAAATGAAAGTAACATAATAAAAAATGTATACAGGCTGAATTTGAAAATAAAAATTAATGAGTACTTTATTCATTAGAGTCATGACTAGCCAACTTTGGAATGAATAAATTTAATCAGTAACAACTGCTAAATTGGTCCAATGAGGCTCCTGGTCCAGGTGGGGTGCTTTGGAATGAGGCTGAGGACTTCGTATTTTAAACAAGTGCCATGTGATTGTTGTTGTTTGTCATAGTCTACATATAACATTTTCAGAGCCCCAGCTGGTTTGGCTCAGTGGCTAGAGTGTTGGCCTGGGGACTGGAGGGTCCTGGGTCCATTTCCAGTCAGGGGCACATGTTCTGGTTGCAGGCTCGATCCCCAGTATGGGGCTTGCAGGAGGCAGCCAATCAATGATTCTCTCTCATTGATGTTTCTTTCTCTCTCCCTCTCCCTTCCTCTCTGAAATCAATAACATATATTAGAAAAAAGAAATGCTGTTGAAGTATAATTCCCAAGTTAGTCACAATGTCACTGCCAGAAATATAAAACAACAGCTAACTGCAAGGCTCACATAATAAAATCTCTGTATTGTTGCCCTGTAATAAAACCCGTTTGAAGACAATTCTCATAGATTTCACACATACAGATCATCCCCATGTACTACTAATAAACCCCATAATATGTTTATTTCATAGCCATGCTCTTGGGTAGTGTAGTCATCAAGAAAAAATTGATTTGGTAGTGGATGATTCTGTGGTCTTATCAATCGAATTCTTTGCTCGACTTATTTTGCTTAGCATAATAGTCTCAAGATCCACCCATGTTGTCCCAAAGGGCAGTATTTCATCTTCTCTTATGGCAAATGTTGCAAAATGAAGCTGCTGGAGCAATAATCCCTACTTTTGTTTGGTGTTCTAGATTATATATTTTAATTCTAAAAGTAAATGAGTATTGTTATCTCCCCAACTAAAATAAAAAAGGAGTTAAAGGGGGACACAAGACTATCACCATCGCCTCTTTGAAGAGAGTGAATGATCCTATTGCGCGTGACTTTTACTTTGGCGAAATAGTCAAGAAGCTGTGCTTTTCAATTGCGTCAACTTCCCAATAAAAGTATATCGATTACTCAGTGTTATGGGCATCAGCTCTGTAGGTAGTAAGCAGAACCTAAGCTCTTCATTTTGTGAAGCCTGCAGGCTGGAGAAAGGTGCAAATTGAAACCAATAATTACGAACATCTAAGAATCCTCCGTGGCCTTCCTCTTTCCTGTGACCAGTAACAAAGGAACATAGTCCCTTTGATTCATTACAGATTGGAGCATTAAAGACAAGGTGTAATTTCTCTCCATGAATACAAACAGATATCTCAGCGCTGCCTCTGTGTCAGGTGCTGAGGGATAAAGATATGCAAAACCTGGCCCCGATCCATAAGGAATTCAGAGTCTAGCGGTGACAACAAACAGAGCACGGTGTTATCAACGTTACGATAGAGACCCATACATGTAACAAATGTATGTCTGGTTTTTAAAACCCATAAGTATCCCGCTGTGCCTGAGCAGGAAACATAATGCAGACTATTCTTTCATGAATACTACACAAACAAAGACACTTGACCTCCTGTCTGTGACAAGAATATTAATAGAAGGATTTTTTTTCTATTTGGAGCCAGTATTATTTTTCTGTGCCAAGCTGCCACAGATCATGCCAATGCTATCCCCTGCTGCCTGCTGGAGCTCTCCATCTGGTCTCGCCATGCAGTATTCCCTGCTGGTGTGGGAAGGACCTTGCTTTTCTGCTTAAGGCACTGTCTACTGCATGGGCACCAAGCTTGCACAGTCCAGTGTGTCTAATGGCTTTATTTTTAAGAAATAAGTATTTTCAAGTGTTTTAAAAAAGTACAGTTATTAGGGTGACATTGGTTAATAAGATAATATAGGTTTCAAGTGTACCATTCTATGATATATCTTCTGTATATTGCATTGTATGCTCACAACTCACAGTCAAATCTTCTGTAACCATATGTTTGACCATCTTTACCCATTACCACTACCCCACTCTCCTTCTCTGTGATAACCACCATACTGTTACCTGTGGCTCAGAGGTTTTATTTGTTTTTCTTATTTGTTCATTTGTGGCTTTTGGTTTTATATTCTACATACACTAGTGAAATATAGGGTTCTTAACTTTCTCTGTCTGAGTTTGCTAGTCTTTCTGATCTTTGTTAGTCTCAAGAGCCATCCATGTTGTCAGCAAGGGCAGTATTTCATCTCCTCTGATGGCTGAATAGTATGAAAAACAGTATGAATGTTCCTCAGAAAACTGAGTAGAGTTATGACATGACCCAGTAACCCGTCTCCTAATTAGCTTCCTGAAAACTTAAAAAAAAAAACAACCCACATTTATTTGCAAAGACGTATGCAGCCCTATGTTCATTGTAGCATTAGTCTCAGTGCTCAAGACATGGGAACAAAATGTATTTAGATAGATGATTGGATAAAGATGTGCTACATATATACAATGAAATACTATGGCTCGAGTTTGTTTTTTAATCTGAATTCCCCAGGACTCAGAGAGCACACATGGGCAGAAAGCAGACTCCAAAACTATCTTCTGTCTTTAATAAATAAAGTATTGCTATGAGTCCAAAAACCTGTTTTCCCTAGATTTACTTTCCTTACAGCGAGTACCTTGCTCCTTCTTTCAAAATAGGCTATTCTCAGACCCCTAAATATGCTCGGATATAGTTGAATCCTCAGGTGAGTAATGGGAGGTTTGGGCTGGAGCTTATCCTCAGCCCAACACACAAATAAACACACACGCTTACTCATCTTCCAGCCACCTAGTTACACTATCCAGTACAAATCTTCATGATAGGGATTCTAACTCACAGCTACTCACTTTGTTCTCTCTGCAAGTAAAGTGAGGCCCGTTTCAAAAGCAAGGGTATTTTCAGCCAGATAATCATCATGCTTTGAGAAACAAACAAATAGAACCATAACAAGCTACATATGTGTTGGGGAAACATATCTCAGCAAACGGTGGCAGCTTCAGAAACATGCCAGACACGGGGCAATTAGTCATCACAGAAGAGAAACATCTTTCTATGTCTTCCCTAACATGATGCTTTCGTCTTGTCTTGACAGATTTCTTGAGTTGCCTTTGTTATTGTGTAGAGGTTGAAATTTGAAGAGTCTAGATTAAAAAGAAACAGTTGCTTTTGTTTAATGTTGGAATTTTTATGTGAGGACAAACATATTTCACTTCAGGATCCATCCTTACACAGATCCATTATATCGCCTTGCATTTTGCCATCTACCATACATTTTTGCTATTTCCTCCTTGCTTCAAGATCATGCATTGTTAGCCTGGTTCTCCCCGTGGTGGTACAGGGAGTATTAATGATCAGAATAGGCAATTCTTGCCCACCCAAGAATATACCAGCTTCGCTTGGCCAGCATGACTCAGTGGTTGCACTTTGTCCTATGAACCAGGAGGTCATTGTTTATTTCCCAGTTGGGGCATATGACCAGGTTGTGGGCTCTATCCCCAGTGTGGGGCATGCAGGAGGCAGCCGATCAATGATTGGCTCTCTCTCATCATTGATGCTTCTGTTTCTCTATCCCTCTCCTTTCCTCTCTGAAATCTATAAAAAATAATTAAAAAAAAAATAACATATCAGCTTCACCCCAAGGAAATGGAGTGAGTTAGCATGCTTGCTAGTTTAGATAGAAAAAGTGGTCCTCAAAGTTTCTCTGTGCCAACAGCAATGGCAATACCTCGGCATTTGTTATGCATGCAGATTCTCAACACCAAACCCAGACGTGCTTACTCCAGAATCTGTGTTTTAACAAGACATCTGAGTGATTCTCATGCACAACAAAGTCTAAGAACAGCTAAAAAACAACACAACTAAATAGTACAACTCACGCCCCTCTTATACCTCCTTCATGCCCTTTATGACATTCTCATTACTTCCTTTTTATGCTCAGCATCAGTCAGAATTGTTCATTAGACTTACACCTTTGTTTGCTATCTTGGTCATTATGCCTCATTAACATCTGATTATAATTAGCAATATCACTAAGGGGTTTTATTTCTCCAAGGGATAGAGGATTAAACTGTGCTATCAGGTCTCCTCTTGAGACCTTGTATTGAATCATCTGACAGATTCCAAGGCGCCCTGTTTCTATCTGCTTATTGGGTGTGAGTACCTTTTCTCTCTGATCTTTCCTTCCTTTGTTTTATATAATTCTTATATAAAAATAATAACTATATGGGTTTCTCTCAATTCTCTGCTTCCAACTTAGACTACTATATACTGAGACAAATAAAAGAGGATAAACATAACAGCAAAGAATTAGCTAACAAAAGAAAACTCATTATGATTAGGCTGTTTTTTATAGGGTTGTAATATCATTTTCTTGTCCTTGATTTTCTTTTCAATGATTATTATACTTTCTCTTTCACATCATAATTTCTACTATAACTGCTTCTATTTTAGACACATATTTTAACTCCTACTAACATTTTCTTCAATATTAACGAGTCTTATTTCTATAAGAGACTGACAACATGTCTGTCAATTCATCTGTTGTAAGTGAGGCAATGTCTTTAGACTATTTTTATATAATTTCCACGCTACTGGGCTATTGGTGGATTAAAGGGCATATTTAATATCATACCATTATTTGTGGGTTTATTAATAAACTGTATTAATATTATGCTACTTTTCTTTGATTCATTATAATGTCACCAAAGAACACAAGATAAATAAAATTACACATTGTTAAATTCCTATTGTATCAGAAATAGGTTTTGTTTGTTTGTTTGTTTGTTTTTTGTTTGTTTGTTTGTTTTAATCCTCACCTGAGGATATTTTTCCCATTGATTTTAGAGACAGTGGAAGAGAGAGGGAAAGACAAAGAAAAATATCAATGTGAGAGAGACACATTGATTGGTAGCCTCCTGCCCAAGCCCCAGCCTGGGTCGGGGAGAAGCCTGCAACCCAGGTACATGCTCTTGATTGAAATTGAACCTAGGGCCCTTCTATTCTACAGGTTGATGCTCTATCCACTGAGCTAAGCCAGCTAGGGCCAGAAATCTGTTTTTCGTGTGTTTTTTTTCCTTCACTCAGTTGCATCCAATCTAAAAAGCTCTTGACTTTGTGAATATTTCCCTGATACCTCAGTTATGAGGAAGATAAGCCTAGATAGCAGCTTTTGGAATGATATTGTATCACTACTTCTACCTACTCCATATATTGTTAATGATGCCTTATTTTCACCATAAATGAAAAGCCACTGCAGTGTAGTAGTTCAGATGGGTTCTAGAGTAGCACTAAATGAAAAAAAAATTCATTGTCTACAGTATAGCATTTGTGCAGCCTTAGGCAAGTTACTTAGCCTGGTACCACCTCAGGGTCTTCGTAGAGTGAGGATGATAGTAGGGCTTTTGTGTGCATTAAATAAGTTCATGTGTGCAATGCATCTGATGCATGGTAAGCATTTCATAACTGTTAGCCACAATTAAGTTTCAGATGGTAAATAAGTGCATCATTGCACTGGAATCATTATGTTTATTTTGATGCCTTAGGCTGAACAGGAAAGTTGTGATAGTGGTACTCTAAGATGTAATTATATATGCTTAGTAATCAGTCACTATAAGTGGTGGTTGACATTGGAGCATCTCCATCAACCAAAAACTTTCTTCCTTCTTACTGTCTTCTCCCTACAACTTGTAGCTTGACAATTCCATAGCCAACCCACTTCACACTAGGTTTTTGTCTCAGTTTAAAATGTACAGTCTCAGCTGCCCACCATGTTATTATACACTACAGGACTGAGCAACAGCAGAACACGGTAATTAAGAATATCAGCTGTGGAGTGATATCAAAGGCATCGTATACCTCAGCTATGAGGAAGCCCTTTCATATACTGATCCTGTGATGTTTGGAAGCTACTTAACCCATCTGGGAGTCATTTCATTATCCTTGTACTGAAGTAAATCTTAGCACCTATGTCATGGTATGGTTGTAAAAAATAGTGAAATAATTGATAAAATGTGTTGAGAATACTGCCTCACTCTTGGAAATTGCTCTATAAATATTAGCTATGATTATTTCTACTAGAGGCCTGGTGCACAACATTTGTGCACTGGAGGGGGGAAGGAGGTCTCTCAGCCTGACCTGTGCCCTCTCACAGTCCGGGGACCCCTCGGGGGATGTCCACCAAGTAGGGAGTGGGCCTAAACCGGCAGTTGGACATCCCACAAGGGGTCTTTAGTGCAACCTCAGAGGTAAGAGAGGCTCCTGCCACCACTGCTGTGCTCCCCAGCCATGAGCCTGGCTTCTGGCTGAGCAGCGCTCCCCCTGTGGGAGTGCACTGACCACCAGGAGGCAACTTCTGCATTGAATGCCTTCCCCATGGTGGTCAGTGTGCATCATAGTGACTGGTTATTCTGCTACTTGATCAATTTACATATTAGTCTTTTATTATATAGGATTACAAATAGAAAGTTCTTCTAAATAAAAGAGAGTGAGGGGAGAATTTCTGACAGAATTATTGAACATGGGCTGTCAGATCATGCTTGAAGGCACAATCCTTAAACATCAGAGCTTTATATTTTAAATCCATGTGTGAGAGCCACTGGACAGAGTGCATATCAAGAATTATATGCTTTATCTTTGGTTCAGTGGATAGAGCATCGGCTTGCAGAATGAAGGGTCCCAGGTTTGATTCTAATCAAGAGCATGTACCTTGGTTGCGGGCACTATGCCCAGTAGGGGGTGTGAAGGAGGCAGCTGATCAATGTTTCTCTCTCATCGATGTTTCTAACTCTCAACCCCTCTTCCTTCCTCTCTCTAAAAAAATCAATAAAATATATTTTAAAAAAAGATGCACGACAGGGTTCCTTAAATATCAACCTCTTCAAATTTTCAATGGTTTGTTAAAAAAAAAAGCCAAGAAAATACAAAGCTAAATTACAGACAGTTACTGTCAATTAAACTTAATCAGAAATCAAGGTTAAGGTTTAATATAATAAATGGGGACAATTCAATTGAAGAATAATTGGGTTCAAACTGCATTATAAAGAAGAGAATAATGAATGAGATATATTCGTGATGTATTTAGCCTGGGTTTCCCAGAAAGCAAAGTCAGAAACAAAGGACTGCATAGAGTGAGTTGGAGAAAGGAGTATTGAGGCAGTGAAATCAGAGCAGGCAAAAAAAAAAAAATCTTATAAATAAATGATGTTGGTATTGATCCCCCCAAGATCTTCAGAGGGATCTATGAAGTGTATTTCAGAACTGTCTATCTAAGGGAGGAAAAAGAAAGGCAGTCATGCTTGAGTTCTCGCCCCCAATGGTCAAGGGCAGTGCAGGAGGCGTTCATTCTCCCACACTTCTGGGTTGCACATACTTGTGTGCTGGGTAGGTCCTTACAGGTAGACCCAAGTTAGAGCAACAGGAAAACCAGAATGAGAAGGAAGAAGCATTCAGTACAGGATCAAACTTTGGTTCCCTCAGATCTCATCTGCCTGAATGGCAGGGAACCATGGGCTATATCTGAGGTCAGAGTAAGCAGTGGGCAGAGAGTATTTGCAAGGATAAAAAGGAAGGATTACATTCGCAGCTCTAACACATCTTATGAATATATATATATATATATATATATATATATATATATATAT
>PVJC01002074.1:67581-83645 GCA_004026665.1 Murina feae | reverse complement strand
GGCAGGCAGCACCCAGCCCTGGCCACAGCTCAAAAAAGAGAACAACATGCAGGGGAGGGCAAGAGTCTGAGAGATCAACATAGAGGGGGTGCCTGCTCCAAGCCTCCATGGTGTGCCTGGGGGCAGGTCCCCAGCAGGTAGACACACACAGGAGGACTGCTCCGAGCCTCAGATGCGGCTGGGGGCAGGTCCCCAGTGGTCACACACACACACACACACACACAAACACACACACACACACACACACAAAAGGCGCCTGGCAGACTGGGGCCATCATAGGACATCCACTGAGGAGTTCCAGACTGTGAAAGGGGGCAGGCTGGGCTGAGAAACTCCCACTCTCCCCCCGTGCACGAATTTCGTGCACCAGGCCCCTAGTATGTTATATACATACACAAGTGGTCAAAAGTAGGTATACAGTTGTTCATATGGCAAATAATATAATAACTAATAATATAAGACTAGCTCTGTGTTTTCTGTACTCACAACTGTAAACCCTCTTTTGTCCACCCCTTTATTACAAGAAAATAAAACTACATACTTCTATATACAGATTAAAAATTATTTCTAAAGTTAAGAAAGTCAAATCCAAGAGTATATAAAAAGGATAATATATAATGACCAAGTGGGGTTTATTCCAGATCAGTTAGTTTCTCATTTGAAAATTGATAAATATAATTCACTAAACTAAAAAGGGAAAACAATATGATCATTTCTATATATCAGAAAAAGTGTTTTATAAGATACAAAATCCAACATCTATTCTTGGTTTTAAACAAAAATAAAATATCTCATTAAATTGGGAATAGAAAGAAACTTTCTCTGCCTAATAAAGGGTATTGATGAAAAATGTACAGCTAAAAATGAACTTTGACCCATACTTTACATTAGTGACCTTAACTTGAAATTTAAAACAATAAAATTTCTAGAAGAAATCATATAAGAAAATCTTGTTACCTTGAATTAGACAAAGTTTTTTTAGATAAAATTAAAAAATCAATATTCATTTTAAAAAGTGATAAATTTAACTTCTTAAAGTAAAATGCTTGTGTTCTTTCTACAAAAAAAAAAATCACTGGTAAGGAAATAAAAAGACAAGCCACAGAACATTGAGAGATAACATATGTAAAACTTTAGACAATAAATAAATTTTAAAAATAAAATTGGGAGATAATATTTATTAATCATATATTTGACATATGTATCCAAGATATATAAACTCTCAAAATTTAATAACAAAAACAAACAAACAGCCATTTTTTAAAAATCAGCAAAAGGTTAAGAAAACACTTCATATGGATGACAAATACGTAAAAAGGTTTTGGCAAGTTTACATTGCCACCAGCAGTAAATGAGGATTCCTTTTTCTCCACAATCTCTCCAACACTTGTTATTACTTGCCTTGTTGATAACACCTATTTTAAAAAGTGTGAGGTGGTATCACATTATAGTTTTTATTCGTATTTTCCTAGTAGCTGGTGAAGTTGAGTATCTTTACCACTATGGAAAATAGTATGAAAGTCACTCCAAAAATTAAGAGTAAAGTTATCGTATGATCCAGCAACCCCTCTCCTGGATATCTATCCCAAACGTTTGAAAATATTTATTTGCAAAGATATGTGCACCCCTATGTACATTGCAGCATTATTCATGGTGACCAAAACATAGAAAGAACCAAAGTGTCTTCTGATATGTAATTGGATAAAGAATACATGCCACATATATACAATGGAATACTGCTCAGCCATAAGAAAAGATGAAAGACTGCCATTTGTGACAACATGGATGGGTTTTGAGAATATCATGCTAAGTGAAATAAATTAGATAGAAAAAGTTAAGAACCATATAATTTCACTCATATGTGCAATATAAAAGTTAAAGCAACAAATGAATAAATAAGAAAAACAAACAAATACTCATAGACACAGACAACATTATGATATTTACAAGAGGGAAGGGGGTGGGGGATAATAAAAGATAAAGGGGGTAAATATGTGGTGACAGAAGATGATTTGTCTTTGGGTGGTGAGTATACAATGTAATTTATATAGATCATGTATTATAGAAATGTATGCTTGAACCCTAAATAATCTTATTAACCATGTCACACCAGTAAATTTAGTAATAAATAAATAAATTTTTTTTAAAGTGCTGACATGAATGCAAAGCAACTGAAACTCTCATACACTGCTAATGGGAATATAAAATTAAACTTTGGAAAAACACTTTGGAAAATGATTTACTAGTTTCTTAAAGAGTTACACATACATTATCACACAACCCAATCATTCACTTCTAGGTATTTGCCAAAAGGAATAAAAGCAACTGGTCCTATAAAGATTTATACATGACTTTTTATAGCTACTTTATTTGTAATTTCCCAAAAATGAAAAATAACCCAAATGCCTAGTCCCAGGTAAATATATAAAAAAAATTGTGATACATTCATAAAATGGAATTAACTCTGCAATGAGACAATGAACTATTGAAACACAGAATAATATGACCCAATATCAAAGCAATTAAGCTACATAACAAAAACAAACTAAAAATAGTACATACAGTATATGTGTGATTTTACATAAAAATTCCAGAAAATGCGAGTAACCTATAATGACAGAGAGCACATCAGTGACTTTCTGATGGAAACTGGGCAGGAAAAGCAAGGAGTGGGGCGAGGACACTTTTGGTGGTGATGAATATATTCACTACTTACTTGTAGTGATGGTTTCACAAGGTTATAAATGTTCAAACTTACTAAATTATACATTCTAAACATGTTAGTTCATTGTATCTACACTAATAAAAAAGAAACATGCAAATTGCTGTCACTCTGCTATACCCCAAGCCACGCCCACCAGCCAATCAGAGTGGCTATATACAAATTAACCCAATCAATATGGCGGCCAGCAGCCACGGAGCTGGAACAAGCAAGAGGCTTGGTTGCCCCAGCAATAGAGGAAGCCAAGCCTCCCCCCTGCCCTGGCCGGCTGTGGCCTCCACTCAAGGCAACAAAGTTTTAATTATAGAAGATAAATAAATCCCAGATACCTACTTCCAGCCAGCCTCACTGAGAGCTTGGGTCATGGGGGGCCATGGCCAGCCTGCAAACAGCCATCAGCCCCTCACCCAGGCTGGCCAGGCACCCCAGCAGGGACCCCCACCCTGAAGGGGCTGTGGCCAGCTTGCAAACAGCTATCAGCTCCTCACTCAGGCTGGCCAGGCATCCCAACAGGACCTCTACCCTGATCCAGGACACCCTTCAGGGCAAAACAGCCAGCCCCCACTCATGCACCAGGCCTCTATTCTATATAATAAAAAGGTAAATGCAAATTGACCCTAACAGCAGAATGACTGGGAATGACTGGTCACCATGACACACACTGACCACCAGGGAACAGATGCTCAATGCAGGAGCTGCCCCTGGTGGTCAGGGCACTCCCACAGGGGGAGCTCTGTTCAGCCACAAGCCAGGCTGATGGTTGCCAGTACAGTGGTGGTGGTGGGAGCCTCTCCCGCCTTCTCAGCAGAGCTAAAGATGTCCGACTGCAGCTTAGGCCTGCTCCCTGCTGGCAAGTGGACATCCCCAGAGGGCTCCTGGGCTGTCAGAGGGATGTATGACTGCCAGCTTAGGCCCAACCCCTCAGGGAGTGGGCCTAAGCCAGCAGGTGGACATCCCCTGAGGGGTTCCAGAGTATGAGAGGGCACAGGCCTGGCTGAGGAACCCACCCTAGTGCACAAATTTTTGTGCACCGGGCCTCTAGTTATAAATAATTGTATTGTATATCAATTATTCCACAATATAGTTGTTAAAAAGAGAGATAAGGGCTTTATAAGTTCAAACTTTAAGGTAAAATTGTACATCAGAAGTGAATCCCAAGGACATTTCTGAGTTTCCCCAGGACACCAAAAGAAAAGATATATTTAAGAAGAAAGTGACTTTCAAAATATATAGGGGCTCAGCTATGTCATTCAAAATACAGTGGAAAAAGTCAAGTCATTCAGCATTTTGCAAGCACTGATGATTTCCAGGAACATGTTTTGATCAGAATGACAGGAAGGCATGTTGAAGTCGGCTTAAGCAGTAAGTAAATGGAGGTTATAGAAGGTATATGGTCAGACCCTTTGATGAGGGATGACAGGAATGGAGTTAAAGAATGGGGAGTCCAGGACTGGAGGGGAAGTAGGGCTTTGGGAAGGGTCTGAGGGCTGAGGAGGAGGAGAAGCAACTGGAAGACTAAAAAAAGGAAGGAACAAATGAAGCAAAATTCTAAGTTGAAGTTTGTTATGAAATTAACAGTAAAAGTGGATCAGAACACTTCAGAAAAGAGGAAAACCCTTGCCTTCAAGTGAGAAGGGAAAGAAGAAATAAGGAAAATGGATAAACATCAAAGATAAATGTATTAGAGGGGGGAAATTTTGTAAAAGAGGGGTGACCATATAATGACAGTTTCTCATATTCTCAGTGAAAAACAGTTAAGATAATAACCAAGTTGTACTAGGGGCTTTAGACAGAGATAGGAATGTAGAATAGTTGCTCTAGGTTCCCTTAGAGATAAGTAAAAGGTTGGGAGTTAATAATGAAGCTCAACCAAGCTTAAAAATTACAAATCACTATGGAGGCAATAAACAAAGAGATATGACTTTCTTTATTCAGAGAAAACAAATGGTTAGTTTGACTAAGAGTGGAGGTTAGGCAGTGAGTGCAGCCAGAGGTCAAAAGGGAAGAACTGTGGTTGCCTTTGTACAGTGTATTTGAATTTGTTTCCTCAGTTCTGGCACATCTATCCATTCATTGAAAAAAAAATTTTTTTACTTAGTAACTGATGAACCAGAGTTGTGGAGGATGCAACAATTATCTTTAATGAAGGTTAACAGAATATAATCAGTAGGAGAATAAATACATTTATTGATTTCTATTCTTTGCTGTGGACATGGGCCTGCAATTGAATCACAGAATCAAAAGCCAAAAGAGATTTTAAGGGATATAAAGTTCAACACTATGATTTTTTGGATGAGGAAACAGACATAAAAGTTTAGGGATTTTCCAAAGGTACAGGAGATAGAACAAATCCTTTGGCTCCAAATATGTATTTTAGCCAGTCACCACACTTCCTTTTCAAATTTCCTAATCAACATTAAAAGCAATATATTGTACTTTATACCTGGAAACACCAAACCATGCATTATTTGGGGGAATAATTTTGGGTTTGGGGAACTTTTTCTTAACAATGAGCTTAAAAATACACTAGCAGTGACCATATCACCTACTATGTCCAAGGAACTTAAATTAAGAAAAATTTTAACTTGAAACACTTTTAGACAATACTTATTTTTAGCATACTCCAGCTCTAATACTAATCTTTACATTTACAACTGAAAATACACAACTATTTCAAATAATTGCCAAAATTTATAGTTTCTAATTTTCTAATTATAAGGTAATGCCATATCAGGAGTTGGTCTGGACTAAACATTCTGGGATGACAGCAACAGAGAAGAGCACAAAGTTATTTCCATGTGGAAATGGGGTCATATAGGTTCTTGGATGTCAAGGACCATGCCTGTTTTGTTCACTGCTATATTAGTCATCATTAGGCACGTTATCTATTATATAGTGAGTGCTCAAAAATACTTTTTGAGTAAATTCATTAAGTGAGACCAATGGACACAATTGATTTTACTGGGAGATGTGCATGGGGTCCAAAGTGAAGGCACACTCAAGCTTGGTTCACCTCTGCACTGAGGCCTGCAAGAAGGTACAAGCAAAGAGAAACTTCAACATTCATTATAGCAAGCACAGCCAAGAAGATCCAAGGGCAGGAGAGGTGGGAGTGTTTTCTAGGACTCATTGGGTTCAGGGGACTGTGAGGATTCATCCGTGTCACACAGAGTATCCTCTGCGAGATATGCGCAGCAAGGACAAAATAAGTGAAAAGTTGAATAGTACAAAAAGCACTGGGTTTGGAGTCAGAGAGACTGGGTGTGAATTTTATTTCTGTTATTAACCAACAGTGTGGACTTAGCAATTTGCTAGACTCACTTCTATTCTATATCCACCTTCTTGCTAATACCACCAGTAGTCACCTACTTGTCAAAAACTGAACACTTTTCACACTTCATATAGCTTAAACCCTGCTGCCTTTCATTTGAACACTTGTTCCTGCAAGCTTTCTGCTGATGCTTTGTTATTTCCTCCCTGGACTCCTTTTTTGCAGTGTTTTTGGAGGATTATTTTTCTATCCACCCTCTAAACATTGGTGTCCCAAGGGAATCTGTCCTTGACTCTTTCTTTCTCATTCTGTACAATCTCTCCAGTCAATCTTACCTGCCACATTGCTTTAAATACCTTATTTATAACTTTAGCCTCAATATCTCCCTTGGACTCAGACTCATACATCCAACTGCCTACTAAATATTTCTATATAAATATGTCTCAGTCACTTGAATCTGAGAAATAATATGGTCAGAACCAAATTCATTCTTTTGTCTTGGCTCACTCCCCACCTATCTTAGGCCATTTGGCCTGTTATAACAAAAATATCATAATTGGGTAGCCTATACAACAAGCATTTATTTCTCACAGTTCTGGAGGTTGTGAATTCTAAGATCAAGGATTCAGCAAATTTAGTATCTGGTGAGGGCATACTTCCTAGTTCATTGAGACATCTAGCTGGGTTCTCACATGGCCAACGCAGAGAGGAAATGCTCTGGGTCTCCTTTGTAAGGGCACTAATCTCACTCATGAAGGCCCCACTCTCATGACCTAATCATTTCCAAAGGCCCCACCTTCAAAGACCATCACATTAAGGATTATGTTTCAATATATGGATTTGGGGGCTGAAAACATTCTGTCCATAGCATTACTTCAACTTATAATTCCTCCTCTTCCATTCTCTTGTGATACTATCTAGTTATCCAAACCAGGATTGATCCTAGATGCCTACATCTCCCTCACCCATATTTGAGCAGTGATTTCTGTTTGTTAACATTTTTTTTTCACATTTTCTCCTATGCTCACTGCTACTCAGATTAGACTAACCTCTTCTCCTAGTGCCTCTTGTAAGAAAGACTCACCTGTCTCATTCTTTTCATCAACTTCCAGAGCTTTTAAAAATGCAAGTCTAATCTTAATAAATTACTGCTTAAAACTTTCTTATTCCTTCATAGGGAGCTGACTATATGTTACAATAGTCCTGGTATAATATCAATAATACATCCTTTCACAATATGTGCTTAAGTGTACACTATATATTATATGTATAATATACAATCACTCTATCCTTACCCTAAGGATACAGTGCAAACCCACTATAATATGCCAAGGCCTTTCATGACCTGAACCTTCTCTCCCCTTTAGTCTCACCTTGTCACTTTTCCTCTGGTTTAAACATATTGAATTGCTTGCTTTGTCTGAATATGCTCATTGCTTTTGGATTTTTATTGAGAAAGCCATCCTCACTAGTCACTGTAGAATCCCCACTCATTCTTTAAGACAGATCCAAGATTTTTCTGTGATGCTTTGCCTGAGCTCCATTGGCTTCGCTGGCTTCCTCTTTCGTGCATTTGTGTGTGTGTGTGTGTTTGTTTTTTGTAACAGCCATTTGATATCTTTCTTCCTTTCTTTAACTTTATTCGTCTCTATAAATTATGATTCCTTAAAAATCAGGAGCTACCTTAGTTTTTCAACACATAGCACAGTGCCTGGCACATAGAAAGGGCTTAATAACTGTTGAAAGAACAGATGATTGAATTAATAACCAGGTAAGAAATTTCTAGAGGGTGAGAGAATGGAAATGAGCAGAATTTTCAGTTCAAGGCAGTGAGTCAACATGGCAACCTATGTAGCCTTATTTCACCCCCTGTGAATTAGCTTTACTGTCCCAATTCAAATTCCATTATGTATAGGAGTCTTTGAATTTAAATTATTACCACCAGTAAAGCTGCCCTCTGGCACTACAGGATTCACACAATAGGAGAGCTGGAACCAGCTACTTACAGGATTTATTTTCAAATTCAATTTTTAATTAAAACTGTAGGAAATTGCCACTAAAATAATATTTGCATTGTTAAAAGCCTGCAGCTTGGAAGGAGTCAATCTAAAAAATAAATAAATACCACCCAAAATTTGCATTAAGAATGTTCACTCCCACCCATAGAAAGTTGCTAATGCTTCTAGGAGGTATTCATGGCTTCCTTACCAAAAGGTTGACCTCACTATTTGAAAGTTTAGTAGGCCTATTCCAGAAAGGTCTTTAACTCCTTAAACACAGGTCAAAAGTGGGCTGGCTTTTATATATACACTAGGGGCCCGGTGCACAAAAATTTGTGCACTGGGTGGGGGGGAGGTCCCTCAGCCCGGCCTGTGCCCTCTCACAGTTTGGGACCCCTCTGGGGATGTCCACCTGCTGATGTTCCTGGCCAGCCTGGGTGAGGGGCCAATGTCTGTTTGCAGGCTGGCCAAGCTCCCCAGTGGAGACCCTCACCCCAGGGGGTGTGGCAAGCCTGGATGAGGGGCTGAGGGCAGTTTTCAGGCCAGCCACAGCTCCCACTGACCCTACGGGCCACACGTCTGGGAAGCGATAGGATGGCGCTGGCCACCCCATGGCCTCCCAGGAGGGGGCCTCGGGGGCGGCAGGCTGGTCCCGCCCCCCAACTCTTCCCCCTGGGAAGGCATCGGCCGGCTCAGGGCACCGGATGCCTTCCCAGGACGGAGGCTCCCAAGATGGTGGAGGCCGCAGCCCAGGAGAAGCCGCACACCGGGGCTGCGACCTCCGCCATCTTGGCTAGGTTAATTTGCATACAGCCACTCTGATCGGCTGGTGGACGTGTCTTAAGCGTCCCGAAGAAACTGTTAATTTTAATATTTTCCTTTTATTAGTTAGGATTGACCTACCTCTTCATTTTTACAGCTGAAGGAACTGAAATCTAGAGAATGTGAATACCCCAGGACACATCTCCTATGAAACTGCATCTTTTGCCTCTAACCTAATTCCCTACATCATCCCCATCATATTTCCAGCCAAATAAAACCAATTCAGATAGTATGGCAGTATATATGTGAAGCGCCAAATACTACCTAACTCTGCCATTGCTATGAATCTGAAATTATTACAAACACTCTGAATGCTCCATCCATCATTTTTCAAGAGGTTAGTGTTTGAAAAAGTCACATCTTTTATATGTCTAACACACATCCTTGTCCCCCTCCTTCACAAAATTCTCTCCAAAAAGAGCAGCACTTTCTGCTTTATTCCCATTTATGAACTGAACTGACAACTGAGAAATGACGCAAAGGACCTTACAGTAATTTGGTCTACAAGGCACTGTGCTTTCTATGAACTAATAACCATTCTTTTAACTTCACTACTTGGAGTTTACCAGCCTTCCCACTCTTTAAGGTGATGATTATAGTAATAGCCTCCCATCAGGTATTTCTCGGGAATTAACGGTCAGCCATAGTTCATCCACTACACTCAGCCGCTACATTCATTAATCCCCAGGAAATGCCCCGCTTCCCAATTGTTATTGTTTAATTTAGATGCCTTTTCATTGTCATCAAGCCTTATCATATTGCCACATCCACCAAAAAGCCTTGTGGCTTATTTTATTCATCTAATATCCCAATGGTTCAGCAAGAATGATTTCCCTAACTGGTGATCCAATAAAACTAGAATGAATCTTATTAAAAGTTAGCTTAAACGCCTTTAAACACCTCTAGACATTTTAATATTTTATACATATTATACATGTATAAAATATTATACATGACTTTTTAAAATCAACAAATAGGATAAAGTACTGTGTCCTCAAGAATACAATCCCCCAACTCCTTCTCTAATGCTCCCTTAGCGCTCTCCTTTCTTCAACTCACACACCAAATCTAATTGTTTTACTTATTTTTACAAGATACTCTCTCTGTTTCAAAGTGGTTTTAAACTCTAAATGGTATCGTAAGTTGTCCACAACACTAACTGTTACATATCCCTTGCAAGCAGTTTCCAGACATTATACAGCCCACAGCATCGCCACCTCTTTTACTGGCTGCACCTGCAATGCTTCATTTCATTCAAGGATGCACAAAGCTTTGCTGGCCCTCTTTTTGGTTCATTTCCTTCTTCAGTTTGATGAATGGAGCTACAGTGGGGGTAAGAGAGGTGGGAGTATATGGCATAGAGAGAGGTCTAGCAGTAACATGTAACAATCCAGAGCACTTTCAGCACCAAAGTCATGTTCAAAAATACAACCAGGTCCATACAGTGAAATATATACTATATAGTCAACTATAGCATTTAATAAAAAATGGAAAAGGGATATTTATATTACCATATTTTTGTATGAATACAACATATAACAAGGAAAAGCGGAGGGGAACTAATGATTCTTATTAATGCTATAATAATTATTTTTGTACAAGTAGAATCCAATAACAAAAACTGGATTCAAAAACAAGAATAGCAGGACATACACAGGCAGCAAGAATACCCAAGAGACGTGAGCTTTCCTCTTAGACCTGCTGGTTATTACTAATGAGACCTTTGACAAGTTATTCATTCTCTCTGGATTTCAGCTTCTTCATCTAGAAAATAAAGTATTGAACTAATGTACCCCATGCTAAATGATAATGTCCTCGTTTATTTTCAATAATAACATTCTATGATTCTTTTAATCTTTAATCAACTATTTGAATAATCAACTGTCATAATAGAATTTAATTCTATATGACATGGGTGTTTTTTTTCAAAATAATTAACTTTTACTACTCCAATACATTTAATGATATGCTTACTCATTTGTCAAATAGACTGCATTAAAGAAATAGATGCAATTTTTGATTGACTGGATCTTAAGGAGTCACGAGTTTTTAGTGAGACTTGAGGAAAATTATTAACTATTTTGCACCTCAGATTTTCCAACTGCAAAGATGGGAGGAATAGGGATAAATCTCTTTATAGCCTTTACATTGAGGTAAGCAGTGTATAATAAAGAAAACAGTGATATATATATATATATATATATATATATATATATATATATATATTAGTATGTAATCCCTGTTTTAAGAAGTTTACAATCCAGTGGGATAAACAATGACAAATGAATATAAGTAGGACACGAAGAAGGGTTAAAAGAATAAAATGGACTTTGAGCTGGAGGGAATTGGTATGCTAAAACCAGAAGAAACTGGTCATGTATTTAAGCCTTGGGTAGCCAGTCATTGGGAGAAGATGGTGAAGTTGGAGAGGGAAGAAAGATATGTCAAGTTGGACCTCATAGTTCATAGTATGGAGTTTGAGTCTTATTTGAAGTAGAATGGAAAGATATTGGAGGTTGTTAATAAATGTTGCCTAGAAAATTAATTTTTGCCCTTTTCAAGAAGAATATAAAAATTGTTTCATTTAACCAGAACATAGAAGGTACTTCAGTTTATCAATGTTTTAACATAACTGTTTAAAACTACACTTTAAAAATATATATGAGTATCTATTTTATGTAAATGGCTATGATAATTAGTTTAGTTATAACCTTTCTGTCAAACTTATACCTACAAAAAGAAACCTGAGTGCTGTTTTTACCTTTACCTTTAAAGCTTGAAATAATGTTCACTATGATATCTTTCACAATTGTTTGGGAGGGTTTCAGAATTCAGTGTAAGTCAAATGAATTTATCAAGAGAGAGGAACCTAATCTGTACAGATATGCAACTAATAGCATGTTCAAAGACAAGAACAAGAACCAAGAGTCATTGATGACGTTAATGGAAAAAGAAGAGAACTGTGTTTGGGCAGCCAAATCTCACTAGTGACAGCAATACATGGGCTTACCTTGAGGTTCAGAACTGTTTGGTATGCTCCAATCCAGTATGTGAGACATAATCTTCAAAGGGACTTGATAGAAGCCTCCGTATTTGGGACTTTTAAACTTGGACTGGATAACATATTAGGAAGGATTTTCAAGAAATCAGTTCTGTACTAGGAAGAAACTGAACTCGATGACATGTTTCATCTTTATACTTTTCTGTTGTTCAATAAAATTTTAAGGAATAGGGGAGAGAGGATTATTCAGAATTCTTTTTATCTTCACATATACAGGATTTTATTTTATTTTTCTCCCAAAGATAACTATACTAGTACAACTAATAGAAGTGAAAATATAGCTTGTGGTATAGCATGCAATTTTAGATGTGCAGTGGTTAAGATGACATCAAAGAAATAGATGAAATTTTCGATCGACTGGACCTTAAGGAATCATGAGTTTTTAGTGAGCTGTGAGGCAAATTACTAATCATTTTGCACCTCAGATTTTTCAGTTGTAAAAATGGAAGGAGTGGGGGTAAATTTTTTTACAGTGTTTACATAGTAATCAATCTTAGATCTATGTTTATAACATATAAGCATACCAGAGGCTCCATGCACAAAATTTGTGCACTCAGCCCAGCCAGCCTGCACCCTCTCACAGTCTGGAAGCCCACAGGGAGCGGGCCTAACCCGTCAGGCAGACATCCTTAGTGCTGCTGCAGAGGCAAGAAAGGGTCCCGCCACTGCTGCTGCATCCGTCAACTGTGATCCTAGTTTCTGGCTGAGCAGCACTCTGCTGTGGGAGCACACTGACCACCAGGCGGCAACTCCTGCATTGAGCATTTGCCCCCTGGTGGTCAGTGCACATCATAGCGACCGGTCATTCTGCCATTTGGTTGATTTGCATATTAGCCTTTTATTATAAAGGATAACACGTTTATTAAAAAAGTAAGTAATAAATGCATGCGTTAATAAATAAATACATGCATACTGTTCAGTCAAAACTCTCTCTAGCAAACTAGAACTGGTTGAAATGAAAAGGGAATATACTAGTTCTTATAACAGAAAAATCTAGTGGTAAATTCATACACTGTTAGATCCAAGCAATGTTTTCCTAACAAACTCAGAGCATAGTATAGGGGGTGAGGTGGGGTAAGCTAGTGCTGGATGAAGAAGAAAGACATAAAGAGATAGTGGGCAAGGAGAAACAAAATCTACCACACATTCACATAAATGTTTAATATGGATTAGGTTCACCTGCTAGTAACAGAGATCCAAATAAGATAGAAATTGATTTCTCTTTTTCAAAACAATCCAGATGTAGGCAATCCAGAACTATCTTGGAAGCTACCCCATCACCTGCGAGCCAGACTACTTCCAACTTTCTGCTCTGCTATTCATATGGTATGGCTTTTGTCCTCATTTCCCAGGATGGAGTCCTAGCCAATTAATCCATATTTCAAGCAGCAGGAAGGAGGAAGTAAGAAAGGTGGCAATGGGATTCAACAGCTCTCTTTGGACATAAATTTCCTGGAAGCAGCAACACTAAGACTAGACTTCTACTTATTCTCTGGGCCATATTCAACTACAGGCATGTTGGGACTTAGTAGGGTTTTTGTTTTTTGGTTTTTTTGTCTGTTTGTTTTTTATATTTTATTGATTTTTTACAGAAAGAAAAGGAGAGGGATAGAGAGTTAGAAACATCAATGAGAGAGAAACATTGATCAGCTGCCTCCTGCACACTCCCCACTGGGGATGTGCCCGCAACCAAGATACATGGCCTTGACTGGAATCGAACTTGGGACCCTTGAGTCCTCAGGCCAATGCTCTATCCACTGAACCAAACCAGTTAGGGCATGGACTTAGTAGTTTTTATCCCAGGCAAACTATGTGTCATCTAAGAGAGAAATGATACATATTGGAAGAAGTCTTTCAAATAACGTTGGTATATAACAGCCACAGTAAAACAAAAGTGCCATGAGATGAGAGATTTTTGTGAAACAGTTCTTGAAATATAGTAAGTGCTCAGTCAATATTTGTTGAAAGAATGAATCAGTGAATGTGTATGCATGTAGAAATTACATATGTTAACGATATTGGAAGTTCACCAAAAACAACCTCCTTAATAGATTGCAACAGTATGAAAAAAAAAAAACCCACTCAAAAATAGCTTCCTCATCTTCTACAGATGACTTGAATAGAAAGAATATGAGCTATAAAGTCACAGATCTGTGTTGATGTCACAGCTTCACCACTTACTAACTCTGTGACCCAGGAGATTGATCTGCTCTCAATGACCCTTACGATGTAAAAATGGGTACAATCTAAACTTACAAGAGAATTTAACTGTGTTAAAGTATGAGGAACACAGAATATGATTCCTGACACATAATAAGCCCTCGGTAATGATCACTTCTTTTAAATTTTCAATTAAGTTCTGTAGTCGCACATAAAACTTGGCCAACTACTCCAGTTTTTCCAAGATTACCTCCGAAAGAACAATTATTTGATGATCACAACATATCAAAGCAGGTACTAGAAACTTGAATTCTACAAATTTTTAGCACAAATCTCTCTCTGGTAGATTTTTATGTGCAAATGTATTAAAGGCAAATCCTGCAAAAGAAACCCAATAATGAACAAAGCCCTTAAAATGAATGTTAAATATTGGAACATGTCTCTGTTAAGCATAGACAAATTTTTTTCTTGTATATATACACACACATAAAAAAGCATTTATTTGATTATGAATTGCAGCTTGTCAGAGTTTGGTAGTCCTGTACAAAAGTCTAAACTGAAGAAATAAAAATAACAGAGCTGTACAAGAATAATATAACATAATAACCTGCTTCCTTAAATATGCAAACAAAATAAAACACAAAAACCTGCCTCGTTTTTTAAATCATTACATTTTTGTACTTTAATTGATATACTTCTAAAAAAAATAGATTGCTTACTAAGAAAATTAAGGCTGGTTAAAACACATTTTCTCTTTCAGGAGTCATATAAAGAAAGATTCATGGCTAAGATAATCACTAAAGGTTGAATTTACCAGAAAAATAAATTTTGAAGTAGGTCAGGAATTTTTTCAAAGCAGTACTTAGAAACATTCAACCTGTCAACTACAAATAGAGTAACAGTGGTTGATCCTGCAAATTATTTCTCTGTCACTAAGAAGTGAACTAGAAAGAACCAAGAAAATGGTCAGCACCATAAAACCATAAATTGCTTTTAGGATTTATATTTTCCCATCCTTCTAAAAGTAATATTTAATAAAATAATCTGGTTCTTACTCCAATTCAATCATAATAAAACAGAGATCCTCAAACTCAATTTGATATTATTTCTTCACTGAGTTTTAAGCACCTTTCATCCTTAGAACCAGTCTTGTTATCTGAAAAGGCATTTACCCATAAGCCAATAAGTATTATGAAATTTTGTGGGAAACTAGCAAAGACCTGCAGCTGAACTGTCTTCCCTCCTAAGCTACTTGTATAGATGGCCTATACAATGACTGGAGTCCCTGGGAATTTATTTGGCCTGAGTTTGTGGGGTTTTTATTTTTATTTTGTTTCTTGATTGAGAAAAGCAGAAAGGGAGTAGGCATTTGTTGAGCACTTACTCTGTGTCATGCACTTTATAATCATAACATTTTGTCCTCAAACAATCTGAGCAAGTACCAGTATATGTTAATATTCTCATTTTATCTTTGGGAAATTGATGTGCCAAAAGGCAATGTGAATTGCTAAAGATCTAGCAAGTGGCAGAACCTGACTCTGACAGAGCTTGGGTCTGTTGTGTTGGCTCCTGTCTTTCCAAAAAACAATAGCTAAACAATGTCTTTCCAATTATGCAGCTAAACAGGACAACTTTACTAGTGTGCAAAGCTCAGGACAGTTAGGAAAAACATTCACTCTGCCAGAAAGATGTGAAGGGCCTCTTGTTGAAGACAAGCAATTATTTTAGCAAATAGCCGAAAGCAGTGAGCTGGATAAGCAAAGAATTCATAAAAACTTGAATTCAGCAAAACAAATTTTCAGTTTTTCACAAAGTCTTCTTGTCTGCTCTGTCGTGTATCCACAGCCAGCACAGATACCAACTCTAAATGTGTGATTCAGAGGTATTTCTCTGAGCAAATATAGACAAACATTCTACCTCTAACGTGAATCTAAGGAAATAACAAGAACCTGGACTTGTATGCATGCATATAAGCAAAATCAATGGACACAAGACACGGGGGGGGGGGGGGGGGGGGGGGGGGGGGGG
>PVJC01002074.1:0-67481 GCA_004026665.1 Murina feae | reverse complement strand
GTTTAAACAACCCAGCTGAGGTACACATCAGGTGAATGGCCATGTGGAGATTGGAAATCTGGCTCATCAGACACCCAAATTCATATCATTATTGTTCCCCTCATTCTTTCCTTTTCCCCACATCCACTGCCTCCTAAGGATGGGTGTGTTCAGGCTCCAGAGTGGGTGCCACAGAAATTAGGGTCAGGAAATGTTCTCAAATGCATACCCTATAAATTATTTCCTATAATTTATACAATTTTTGTAATTTATACATAAAAGAGTATGTTTTTCTTCTTTCTGCATCTCTTTTTACGGAAACCAGTTTTTCTCTTTTTACTACCTTCCCAGGCCCTACACAGCCCAATATGTGTATGATATTAAAAAGTTTTATTAAGTCCAACGGGAAGATTATGGGAGCCTCCTTTCCAGTCTCTCTTAGGCTTTATGATTCAGAAACAAAGGAGCCCACTCACAAGAGAGACAGAATCTTTTCCTATTCATTTTCCTCAGGTATCTCCTTCGGAATATTTTCTAATTCCTTTCTTAGAGGAGTATCTTAGTATCTTTCCTTCTTTTATTACGTTAGCAGTTTCTCATTTATTTGCAGCCTCCTCTTGTTATCAGCACCTTTTCTCTATCTTAAAAGCAGAGTTACGAGTTTCCGTGTCCCTTCAGACTTTACAAGACAATAAAAATATAACTCCATGGAGACTTTGCCTTATTCAATTTTTTCAGCTTGCAGGTCTGAATCAAATCATTCCAGTGTTAATTGATTGGAAACACTAGTTTACTAGACCACAGCTAGAAATAAAACTTGATAGGTTTGACCTTGTCCCCCAGGACACATATCACCAAATCCTCCTTAGGAATTCTATTTTGAGAGAAGGTAAAAATGCAAGCAAACAGATGAGTTTTGGTGCCATGTCAGTTCAATGGATGGATGTCAGAAAAATGAATACATTTCTCTTTTTTCACAGAAGCCCTGGAAACTGCTGTTCTGCGTTATGAATCTCTTAAGCAATGAAAAAAGCTGGCTTCTACACACTTCACTTGACAACGTCCTTACTTTCCCAGTCTCTCTGTTTGTTCCTTACTTGGAATATCCACTAACGTGTCACACCCACAACATTTTAAAATCAGAATATTGTGTGTCTTTCGAACATTTAACTGATAATTGTTAAAGCATGTAACTTGGGTAAAGAAAATACAACCTTTTATTATTGCTAGAAAAGGTTCCTGATTTTCCTGCCAGGCATCCTGATGACTTGAATACTTACAGGATGACTTCTTTTTAACTGCTGAAAATATCCTCTCTCACTTAGGTTTAAAGGGGTTTCTAAATTACTTATATTTCCTATTCAAATGTGGAGAGTAAATACTCTATGGAAACTTGGTATTTGCTTGTAAAATTAAAATGCAGTGAGTAATGTGGCAATGATATGACTTCCTTGATTATTATTATTTCTTAAAGCATCTAAAATAGAGGCTCATCAGTTATACCTCAGGCACTCCTGTGAGACTGAAAACACTTAGCAGTCAAAGTAAAAAGCTGTCTTTGGTGGGAGGTTTCCAGACAGACCTTTGATATAAATCAGCCAGAAAGCCTCAGGAAACAAGATGAGGGTATTAGCTCATTGGTCTGGAATCATCTGGCCCGCGGGTCCTAATATAGAGTTTCCAGAAAGTCAAACATGGACAGCAGGTAGCTTTAGCTGTGGCAGATCCCAGCTGGGAGAGAGGGAAGCTTCTGTTGTTGTCATGGATAAGCTGATATTTCTGTCACTCTTGCCAGCTACAAAATCCACGTTAAATCCTTGCTATATAGAACAGTCATGTTTTTAGGATTACTAGGGGAAGATCAGAGCCCTAAATATTCACTAATTGGATTCCAAATAGATTATCTGATATCACGACTTTAGAGTACCAACATAGAGGCAGGAGGGTGGTGGGGAGGGGGGAGAGATCTATCTGCCTTTTCTCTGTGAAAAGGGGCTTCTATTTTTCAGGACTTGAGACAGTAATTGCTTTTTTAAAATAGAGGAAATTATTGGTGCATTAAAAACCTTTGGAAGATTTTGGGCTTAGCCCATGTGTGCCCATGTTCTCTAGTCTATGAAGATTACATTTTTCCCAAATGCATTTTATATTCCCAAATAGTGGTTCAAAACCCCATCCTGCATGACCTCAAGAATCTAATATTTTGCCAAATTCTTCTTTCCACTGAGGACCCTCTTATATGTCCTACAAACAATCAGTGAAGCAGAAAGACATACTGTCATGCACATAGTGTTCTATGTTATAAAGCAAGAAGTGAGGGTGAAGCTCAACGTGAGGAATGAAGTTGGGGAGCCACCAGGAGGGAGACTAGTAGGGCTTTTCTGCCCTGTGAGAAGATCTCTTCATCCTGCAGGCAAGGACGGCCCCTATAGACTTTTAAGCTGGGAAACATGTTGTTTACTTAGGTCTCTGATGAAGAGGATGAAGGTTAGATTGAAAAGGGAAGGGGCCGGACTCAGGGAGACCAGTTGGACTAATGTGGTTATAATAAAGGAGGTGATGAGGGAGGTAAGAAGTGAGAATAGGTTGTGGGAAGATGTTTCCTGGGATGCTCACCTGACTAGTTCTCTCTTTCTGCTCACTCTGTTTCCATCTTTGATAACAGAGAAAAATGGTTTTCCACTGGATGGGATAGCTCAGCAGGAGAAGAGCCATTGCCAACTCCCTTGGGAGCCAAAGAAAAGAGGCAGCAGGCTTCCCTCTACTCCTGTGCAGCCCCTGGTGGTCCCCTGTCATCCCCACAGCAGCCTCCTCCACTCTCACCGCTCTCCATCTGCCTCACTCCCTGACCTAAAGCCACACACATTTATTTCTTTTCTTCATGTTTTAGTTTTCACACTGCAGGTTCCATCAATGGCTTCTGAAAGGAAGCACTTGTTCGTGAAAGAGACATACATTTCCACACAGCAGACCAAGAAACTTAAGCAGCTTTATTCAACAGTTTCTTCACAATTACCCACTTCTTTCCCAGGGCCAAAAATAATTAATTAGCTTTGAAATCCAAATGAAACTCCCAAGAACTTGCTAGATACTTCATTTTGAAAGTGAGAGAGTCGGAGAGAAACATGTTACTTCAGACTCATAAAGAAAGAAGTGGAAAGCTCTTTCCTCTACCCCAAGTCCACTAGCTCTCTCGGCTTTAGTTCCTTCTGGAACATTTCTATCTTGACATCCCCAAGGAAAACACAATTGTTAACTTGATGGTTGGTTGTTCTTTGGTTTTCTTTTCTTTCTTGGTTTTCTTTTCTTCCTTGGTTTCCATCTCTTTCCTCCTTTTTTTTTTTGTATTTTCAAAGTCCATAGCCACCTCAACAAGACTTAGTCTCTAGTCTCTTGATATTCAGAGGTGAGGTTTGCCCAAAGAAAGCTTGCAGACACAGCTGAAACATAGAAGCAGCCCATGGGGGCTGAGACCCTCAAAGCTGCTTTGTAATTTTCTACACTTCAAGGCTGGAGACCTTTGATTAAGAATGGATGTAAATATAACAAATGTAGAAGAGTCCCTGAAGTTTTAAGAAAGGGACCCCGAGATTATGCCAGGGATAAAATCTGTGCCTTGAAAATTCTTGATTGACTCGACTAATGAGAGCCTACGATTTCTTCCTCATAACCTCACGCTTGTCTCCTGATTAATTTCCTTCCAGTACTTAATCTTCAGTGCATGACACTTTAACCACTAAGCTTATTATTCTAAAAATAGCATTCTAGCTGTGCCATCTTAGCAGATACGTATGGGAAGATATTTCTACACCATTTCCTTAGGTGTTTAAATGTTAATATCAGACTTGTACAAAATGCAATAAGCAAGCATACCAACAGAAATAAGTCGTATTTCATGCAGTCAATTTCCTGAGTCCTACGTGTAAAAGGACTTACATATTTCACCACTCTGACCCTCCTGGAATCGATAGCTGTTCTTTTATGGGAACAAAGAGGAAAGTTGTTCTTCCCACCTGAGAGCAATAGTGTATCTATATCTATACAAACAGATCAAGGTAGTTTATTCCACACCACCTTGGGCTGTGCCTTGTCAGTGAATTTTTATGACAATTTCTAAGATAAAAATAAATTATGGAGGATTTTATCGACACTCTAGTTTAAGAAATTCATTATGCCAGGGGAACAAGGCAAGAGGCAGGCACTGAGACAAAATCAGAGAGAACAATTTAGGTTTGTAATAAGATAAGATTTATGTTTCAATCCTTTCTCTCTCTCTCAGCAGTGTTAGGAGAATGGATACACAGGAAGACTTTTCAGTTTACATAAAACATTTACTAGTACTAGGAGAATGAGACATCATAACACTTCACTGTAGTTTATTGAAAGCACTGTACTCACAGTCAGGAATGTGGTTGTCTTAGTGTATCCAATTTCTCTAAAATTATAATGTGATGCTGGCTATTCACACCTGGTGCAAATACTGCCTGAATTCCTGGGCACACTGCTCCCTCTCTCCCAAACAGAAGATCAAGTGGCTGGCATTCGAGATCAGCTTAGCTCCTTGCCACTGTGTCCAGGAATATGTGATCAATAGGAAAAACACACTGACCTTAGATTTCTCCTTCAGCAGACTTCTAAATAGAGGTCCTTGCTTCACTGTCTGCCCTTCCTTCAAAACATTAAAATGTAAGTTTTTTATGGCTTCATTGTTAAATAAATTCCTCAAAAACAAAACAAAACAAATATCCATGGCTTGCTACAACATACCCTAAAACTTTTTATCTTCCTCAACATTTCAGTGGTTGAAATATGAAACAGAAATCACTTCATAGTCACTTCACAAGTCTGGGAAAGTATAAACACAGGTGACTGACATTGTGCTGTGGACATTTTTTTAAATGCTGATTCTAAATAGGGTCCAGTGAGCTGTTCGCACTCTCCTGTGTGCTGTGCAAGGACCCTTGAAATTGCAGTACTTAATTATGTGACAACTATTTTAAGATGGTCAGAAAATATCACACTCCTCCGCTTCTATCCTTTACCAACCACAACAAAATAGAGGGAAAAGATGGAACAGGCATAAACTGAAAAATGTCTGGGTTGTATATTACCTAAGACAACACATTTACAGCTACGTATCACTAATGCAACAAATTCATCCACATCATCTTCGGGCCTCTGGGTCATCTGCCTCCATTCAAGTGTCCCCAGCTCAGGGCTTTATGTTCTACCTCCAAGTCCAGCATTATCCTACAGGCAAGACATAATATGCACACGATGGCTACACTCAATAACTTGGCTTCTTGGCTTCTTGGCTCCTTGTCACCTCCCTCTCCAGGGACATTATTTTTCACTTGTATGCAGCCATCCACTGTATGCCCTTAATATAGACACTGACTCTTCACGTCTGAAATGATCAATTCAGACATCTCACTCTCTCAGCATGACTCTGTCACCTTCCAACAGTCTCATGCTTCTGTAGAAATAAACTTTTCTTTAGGATCTCCAAACCACAGGCCAATATGCTCTGTCCACCTTTATCCAGGCCCTGTAGATTTCATTTTCTTGTCTAGGTTAGTCCACCACATTGATAATGCTGTCAATCATATCATCAATTTCCTTTTCCTAGTGCCTTTCAGTCTACTCGCCTGGCAAAATCCAGTTGGTAAAAATGTGCAGATTGTTGGCAACAATAAATCTCAATTGGGAACTCAACACAGTCCAGAGATTATGCGCTATTTCTGTGGTTAGCATGCTCTCTAATTCTCCATCATAGCTATTTTAAACATTCTGGAGCTATGAGACAATGCTTGCTTAAAATACGGATGTTGGGATTATTGGCATATAGATGGTACGTGAAGCCATGGCGTGGGTGCAATCGCCCAGAGAGAATGTGAGGAATGAGAAGGAAATGGGCCTTAAAAAGAGCCCTGAGCAGCTCTAATAAGGTAACATGTTCAAAAAAAAAGGGGGGGGACAGCCTTTCAAAATAAACTCACAAGGAACAGGCAAAAATGGATAAGAATGGTGTCAGTTATGCCAAGTGAATTGATTATTTAAGAAGCAGGTGTCAGTGGAAATGTCAAATATTATTGATTGGCTGCACAAATACTAAGCCCTCTAGGTTTAAAGGTAGAGATGCCATTGAAGACCGTGGAGAGGGAAATTTCAGTAGGAAAGTGAGTGCAGCTGCTAGGTTTTCTGGAGGTTGAAGCCTAAGAAAAGGTGAGGAGTTGGGGAAGAGCATGGTCATTTCTGGCAGGAAGCTTGGCCAGGAGGGTAGACAGGAAAACTCATCAGAGGGGAGCATGGGCTTGAGACAGAGGATTTCAATTACTGAACACCCACCTTTCAGGCATTTAAGGGTGGCTGCAGAGTCTTCGGAAACTGAGATGTCTTCCGAGGATAGAGAAAGAGCCAGTCCACAGAGCTTTATCGAAAGTGACCAGGGTGAGAAAGATGTAACTGTTTTCTATGTGGATCCATCAAGAACTGCTTGTTCAGAAAGGCTTTAGACTCTGAATCCTCTGGTTGTTTCCCCTTGCTGTTAGCATGTGTACAAACTCTTCCCTGTGGCTTAAAACCCCTCGCTAACCTGGCACCTGCCAGCTCTCCTCTTAGGAAGGACCCACTCTTCCCCAGATGCCTTGCTTCAGCCACACGGAACACCTCGCATTTCTCTGAACGTTTGTCCTGCTCTCTCTCACCTCTGTGGGCTTTGCATGCAAAGTTCCATCTTTCAGGAACTATATCTCCACTACCTTTCAGTGAATACGTACACTGCCTCTCATGTTATAATTGTTTCCTCAAAGAAATCCTTTCCTGTTCCAAAACACAAGGTCAAGGTTCCTACCTCTGCACTCCCAAAGCATGTGCTTCACCACCACACCTTCCTTCACACAAGGTCTTAGAGCTGTGTCTGCCCATCTCTTTCTTTGCACTTTGAACTCCATGGGAACAGAGACCATATATGTCTTCTTACCATTATATCTCCAGAACCTAGTACATTGCTTGGCACATAGTTGCTCAATAAAAACATGTTCCAAAATGACAAGTTAACACATTTTAAGGAAAAATCTAATCATAATATTTGCTTAGTAACATAAGAATTTTATTCAATATTACCTGAGATGCTTAAAAAGAAGAGTATTTTATCTATTACTAGTATGATTTAAAAGATTTTCAATAACTTCTATACTCCTTACACTACTTTATTCCATTTTATAACACATTACTTATTCTAGTATACTATATAATTTAGTTACCCACAATGCTATCAGAGTTCCCTCTCAAGAAAGCAAGCTCCGTAAAAAACGAAGACCCTTTTCTGTTTCACTCACTGATGTTTTCCCATATAACTGTATCCTGGAACATAAGGAATAAATTAAGTGTGTATGTAGTGTTTCTACATGCTCTTTTTATTAATTAGGAATTTTATAATATAAGATTTCTACCCTGATTATGTCTAAAAGTGTTTAAAATAGCTTACATATTAAACACTGTGCAGCCTGACTCACTTACTTATATTTCAAATAAATTCAACCAAAAGTAGCAGAGCTAATCTTCCAGAAATTATATTTCAGAATATTACAATTTTTTGTACAATAGATGCACACTAAGTTTTTAAGTGTATAAGGTAAAGTGGGAAATATGTTATATTACATTGTTTTTATTTCCCTAACAACAAGAGAAGACAACTTTTATCTACAGAGTCAAGACTGCTCTTGCAAGTGTTTTCATGGAGGAATTTACGGTGACACTCCTTGTATGAACTACCCAGAGTCTTACAATGGGTAATATCAAAAAATTACTTTTTTTTCACCAAAGACATAAATAAAATGGGCAAGAGGACAATTCTCACATCAACAGAGGGCATACCATTTTATCATAACTCAGCAAAGGCAGTTTACTAAAAGTCTGATAAAATATAACCTAGACACTCTGCTTTTGACAGTCAAATAACACAGAGAAGGATAATCTTTGTTGATTAAAATTAGAAGAGAGACAAATTAACATTATAAAGGTTAAAGACAATTTTTAAAACATAGATGTCTTACACTTTAAAAAATAACTATCATATTGAAAAAGCACTACTTCTTCAGTGTTCAAAACCACAAATTATCTAAAATTCTGCTTCTCAAAGAGAACTGATTTTGGTATATACACTTCTCTATCAATGCAATACACACACACACACACATAGTCTGCTGTATATAAAGTGACACTATAGCTCTCCCTCAAGTTTATGTTTTACCCTACATTTACATAATTATATGTATTACGTATTTTAACTGAAATAAGATCATAATATGTACTATAAGCATGTCAAACTCAAAGGCTAACACGGGCCAAATAAACAAGGTTTAAGTTTCTGTGGGCCACAAAAAAACAAAAGCTTCAATTTTCATAAAAACGTAGGTTTATTTTGATAGAGACATGCTGAACACAAAGGGCTGAAATAAATGAGTAATCATTAACATAAAATAATAGAACATTTTAATAAAAAATAATATTTTTTCTTGAACATTAACTTACCAGACCCTGAATAACTGCACAAATTAATAAGCATAACACAAATAAACTCATTTTTTTTTGTTCTCCAAAAGCGAAATATTTCCTGTTGCACACACCAAAGAAGTCAGTACAAGACGAATGACATGAAAATAGGCTGCTAAAATATTTGCTGCTGGTGTTAGTGGAGAGAAATGGTGCACCTGTGCATAAGGCACATAAGGGAAATGAATGCAACATGATTATAGTAGCCAGTCATTAGTGAACATTGTAGTTTGTTATTACTACTTATGTATAGCAGGATAGTGTAAAATTTAAGTTGCAAAATTTTTATTAAAACGTTTCTTACATACCGTTACATTGGCTGGGCCGCAAAAATATTCATTGTGGGTCACATGAGGCCTGCTGGCTGTGAGTTTGACATGCTTCATGTACTATGTTTTATAATCCAGTTTTTTTTCTAATTTTTTTCTAATTGTAAATATACCATGGCCACCATCACTCCAGGTCAGAGAGAATGTGCTTCATGCAGAATATATATATATATAGCCACACATCCAAAATGGAAACCATTGCCACACACCACGATATTTTGAATTTAATTTAAAAAACAATTTTCAATGAATATCATAAAAATAAATACATTATTCACAATTGGAGTGTTCTTGAACATTTTCAGCTGAAAATTCCCACAATAAATGATTTTAAAGTTGGTCAGGGATGCCGCTTAGGGAGGATAATTTTTTTTATAGATGCACGTGGCATGTGGGGAAGGTCCACCGCTTGTGTCTAGAGACTCTTATGGTGTACAATGGGATACCATATATAATAAAAGGGTAATATGCAAATCGACCAAATGGCAGAACGACTGGTTGCTGTGATGTGCACTGACCACCAGGGGGCAGACTCTCAACACAGGAGCTGTCCCCTAGTGGTCAGTGTTCTCCCACGGGGGAGCGCCACTCAGCCAGAAGCCCTGAGCCAGGCTCATGGCTGGCGAGTGCAGTGGTGGTGGCAGGAGCCTCTCCCACCTCCGCAGCAGCACTAAGGATGTCCAGGATGTCCAACTGACTGCTCCCAGACTGCAAGTGGGTGCATGCCAGGCTGAGGGACCTTCCCCCTCCCCTGCAACTCCCAAGTGCACAAATTTCATGCATCAAGCCTCTAATATATTTATACATGCTTTCTCACACTTCCTTATTAGTGATTCATTGTGACCTCAAAGTTCTAATTATACCACAGAACAAAGTAACATGAGCTAAAATGTTTTAAACTTATGTAATCCACTGTCCCTATACTTCAAATGAAACAGTAATAAGTTGTTATGTTTTATTTTCAGCATAGCATGTCACTGGGCCCACCAAAATATTTTACCTGCAAAGCATATCCCTGAAGAGCTAAATATGTTAATCTGTGACTAATATGGTCTAACTTTAAATACAAAGTGTGCCCTCAGCCTAAAAGAGAATGGGATTCTCAAAAAGTCTTATTGGATAACTGCAGTTTTACCAACCCAATATCCTTATATATACCTACCACTTTCTTTTTATTCCTATTCCATCCAACTACGGTGATAATTTTAAAACTACAGATCTAATATGGCACAAAAACATGTGTGAGTTTATATCCACCTTTTCAAAATCATGATGCAAGAGCATATAGTAAGCAAAAGTAAGCAAACCACATCTCTGATTTGTTTGCCAAGTTGTTTCAATAAAAGGTTTTAAAAGAGCAGCATTAAGATGTCTATTTAATATCATTTGGAATCATTTCTTCTGAGGCCATTTCTGCCTCTATTATGATTTAGCAGCAATATTTAAATGTGCTTTTATAAATATATATAGGCCATATATAATTAAGATATATATATAGAAATGTATTCTATAATAGTAAATAAAACATCAAAAGATTGAGGTCTACAATCTGGCCACACAGATGATTCTTGTCTGTTGCATCGGTAACTAATGGTGATTTGATGAGCACTGGGACATCCTGGAGCTATTCTGATCATTTCTTCAATAAGATGGAATAGGGAACTGCTTGATGTTTCTCTCTCCCTCTATCTCCTTTCCTCTCTCCCTCTAAATCAAAAACATATCCTTAGGTTAGGATTAAACAAATATATGTGGAAATCATTTTAGGGGCTGAATTTTTTAACCAAATATTGGTTGAAAGGAATAGAGATTTTTAGTTGCAATAATTTTTCTTAACAGTCACTCAATTCATTTAAACGTATATACTGACCTCTAAATCTAAGATATTCTTGATTTAAGATAAAAAATACCCTTGTTGCCCTAACTGGTTTGGCTCAGTGCATAGAGTGTCAGCCTGCGGACTGAAGAGTCCCAGGTTCGATTCCAGGCAAGGTCACGTACCTTGGTTTCGGGCACAGGGAGTGTGCAGGAGGCAGCTGATCATTTGTCTCTCTCATTGATGTTTCTAACTCTCTATCTTTCTCCCTTACTCTCTGTAAAAAAAAAAAAATCAATAAAATATATTTACAACTATCAAATAAAAAATTTGATAATTAAATTGTAAAACAACATTGATTGTAAGACATACCAATTTTAAAATATATTATTGCAATTAGTATGGTACCATGACATTGGTAAATATGGACTGGGTATCATACAGTGGTAAGATAAAGGAATAAAATATGGGTCTTGAGTATTTGAGGTATTTTACATGTGCCTATCTATCTATCTATAGCATTTCCTAGATAAGTATGCAAACAGATTTGGGATATCTAGATTTCTGTTATCTTTGTTAAACCAAAAGAAATGTGACTAGATGCAATTACATAAAAAACTGTTTTACCTAAAAGCTGGTTCCAGAATTTTTCTTAAGATGGAAACTATGTAGAGAAAAGACCTTGGTAAGCTTCTGGGGTAGAAGGTGAATACTGAGGTTATAGATGTCATCAAGGCCAAAACAATGCAAGGCAACACAATTTATCGATAGTAGGAGTTTGTTGTTGTTGTTGTTTTTGTTTTTGCCTCCAGAGAAAGAAGGGGGAGTGAAAGAAAGTAAGAAAGTGGAGGAGGGTGAAAGAAAGGGGACGAAGGAGGGAGAGGGTGGAAGCAAAAGGAGAGGGAACAGACGGATGCCTAAAGACTAGGGAGGTGTGGGATCAGAGGAAATCCCCCTGTGTTAGAAGGTTACCTATGATAGGAAGAATAATGCCCCCACATCCACTTTAAAAAAAGATATCCAAACCCTAATCCCAGGAACCTATGAATATGCTGAATTACATAGTAAAAGGGAATTAAGGTTGCAAATGGAATTAAGCCAATCTTGAGATGGAGAGATCATCCTTGGTCATTCAGGTGAGCCCCATCTAATTTAATAAAAGAGTAATATGCAAATTGGTGTCACTTCACTATACCTAAGCCATGCCCACCAGCCAATCACCATGCCCACCAACCAATCAGAGTGACTGTATGCAAATTAACACAGCCAAGATGGCAGCCAGCAGCCACAGAGCTGAAACAAGCAGGAGGCTTGCCTTGGTGATGGAGGAAGCTAAGGTTCCTGTCTGTCTAGGCTGGTTGTGCCTCCGCCCAAGGTAACAAAGTTTCAATTATAGAAGATAAATAAACCCAAGATACCTACTTCCAGCCTTGGGCTCAAGGGAGCACTGGGAGCCTGGATTGTCAGGGGCAACCCAAACTGGGCTCCAGTTAAAGCAACAAAGTTTCAACTTTAGAAGTTAAATAAATCCCAGATACCAACTTCCAGCCAGTCTCATTGCAAACAGCCACTCACCCAGGCTGAGCAGGGACCCCCTCCTTGAAGGGGCGGTGGCTAGCCTGCAAATAGCCATCAGCCACTCACCCAGGCTGGCCAGGTACCCCAGCAGGACCACCCTCCATGAAGGGGCTGTAGCCAGCCTACAAACAGCCAACAGCCACTCACCCAGGCTGAGCAGGGACCCCCTCCTTGAAGGGGCTGTGGCCAGCCTGCAAACAGCCATCAGCCACTCACCCACGTTGGCCAGGCATCCCGGCAGGACCCCCACCCTGATCCAGGACACCCTTCAGTAAAAACCAGCCCCCACCCATGCACCAGACCTCTATCCTATATAATAAGAAGGTAATATGCACATTGACCCTAACAGCAGAACCACTGGGAATGACTGGTCACTATGACACACACTGACCACCAGGGGGCAGACACTAAATGCAGGAGCTTTCCCCTAGTGGTCAGTGCACTCCCACAGGGGGAGCTCTGCTCAGGCACAAGCCAGGCTGCCAGCTGCCAGCACAGTAGTGGTGGCGGGAGCTTCTCCCACTTCCTCAGCAGAGCTAAGGATGTCTGACTGCAGCTTAGGCCTGCTCCCCGCTTGACAAATGGACATCCCCCAGGGACCCCCAGGCTGCCAGAGGGATGTCTGGCTGCCAGCTTAAGCCCAATCCCCCGGGGAGTGGGAATAAGCCAGCAGATGGACATCTCCTGAGGGGTCCCAGATTGCTAGAAGGCACAGGCCGGGCTGAGGGACCTATATCTATTTTCTTCTAAATTTTTTTCACAAAACTAAAGTTTCTACAAATGCAATAGTAAAGCAAAATTTTCAGCCAAGTACCCTTGAGAGATAGTGCATTCAGATTAGTTTTAGATTACAAATCAACAGAACCATACTGCCATTCAAAGTTTACAGAATTAGCAGTATAGAAAATACTTGCTATTTTCTTAGATACACTCACAAGCACATATACACATTATTTATTTATTCCTTCCTCTGTTCAAAACAGATTTGAGACCACTGACAATATCATTTCATCAATTATAAAAACAGAACCAAGAACCATGGAAGGAACTCAATAAACTACTCATCTAATGTGAATAGACATGGAGAGCCTGAACTTCAATTTTACTTCAGAATTTCCTAGCTTAATAGTCCAGAGAGGATGACATAGCTCTCATTATCAGGACTTTGAGCATGTACTTAACTTCTCTCAAATTGATTCTAAATAGCTAAGAGATTGTTGCATAATGTATTTGATGCAATCGATATATTATGGATTTGTAAGAAGGTGAATCAATACTGAAATGAATAGGTTCACAGTGCAAGGTTCATTCAACACAGAGACTTTGATTTAGACTGAAGGTAAACAGACATGAGTAATGCTCTTCACATAGTAAATGTGAATTAGTAAAACATTTGATATAGAAATGTTTTAGGAGTGTTGGTACCCTGGGTGAGTCTAATGTCATAACTGAAAGTTCTGCACTCAATTCTATTCCACTGAACAAGTTTTTCTAAGGATATTGTTATGTGGCTGATAAAATTTGAAAATTACATGTAACTAGTTATTGATTAATATGTTGGATAGAATAATCAGGATCAACAAGAAAAAAGATTTTACCACATTAAACTAAATAGCTATTTTTGTTTGTGGGGTTTACTAATGGCCGTATAAGTGTCATCCACTCAAATATAAAGGTCAAAACAAAGATAAGGAGAAATGGATGCACATGGGACCATCTGCCCCTCCACCCAACATAAAATGAAACATCGCTGGGTCCCAAGAATATATCTGAGTAAACTCAGCCATGTGCAGCCAGAGAGAGAAGAGAGAAGTAGTGACAAGGTCTCAGAGATGTAGAGGAACAGTCTACATGGATAGAATAAGAGTTCAAGAAAGGACATTGGATCTGGGCTTGTGCCTTTTAAAGTATGAAGACTGTATCCACTAATAAATAATTGCAGAATAGATGATGCCTTAGTGCTGAACAAGAGATTGAAAAGTTCTCCAACCATTGAGAGAAGGCCTAAAAAGGATGGTAAGAGGTGACATTCTTAGAGCAGAGAAAAGGGTACTCTTCTTCCTAGAGCATCTTGCACTGTTCTCTCAGCCCACTTAACATGGAAGGTAAGTCTATGATTAAGGAGGGAAGTGGTTGACCATTTCCAGGAAAGAGCCTATGAGTGTGTCTGGGGAGAACTTGATCCTATTTTACTGAAGCCATTTCCCTAGACTGTTCTTTTTTTCTTTCTGAGGATAATGAAAGGGGTGGCCTGGCTGTGGTGATGAATTAAATGTCAAAAGAGAAATGTTGCCCTAAGCAGTTTGGCTCAGTGGATAGAGCATTGACTTGTGGACTGAAGGGCCCCAGATTCGATTCCGGTCAAGGGCATGTACCTTGGTTGCAGGCACATCCCCAGTAGGGAGTGTGCAGGAGGTAGCTGATCAATGTTTCTCTTCATCGATGTTTCTAACTCTCTATCCCTCTCCCTTCCTCTCTGTAATAAATCAATAAAATATATTTTTTTAAAAGAGAAATGTTTTATTGTGCTAAATCCAAGATAGAGTGAAGAGTGTTGAAAAGTCATAAACACATTTTACCTGAATAATAGCTGAGGGACCTGAAGATGTTAAGCCTTTGGACAAGAAAATACATAGAAACAAACAAAAATCCTATATTTTAATAACTTGTCAAGTGAAAGGCAGATAAAAAAGTGCTCTAGAAGATCTCAGAGAGTCAAACTACGACTTCCAGATAAAGGTAATAAGAAAACAAATTTTTAGTTTGTGTAATGAAATACTGCTATAATGACTTAATCATTTGCTTAGGAGACATGCTATAGAGTCAGGCACTATAGAGAGTACTGGGACCCAGCCATAATGAATACAAAACTCCTATCCTACCAGCATATTATCTGAGGAGAAATTATATGTGGTCATTATTGGTATAAAGAATGCGATTAGGGAGATGTGAGAATCTATAACTGAAAGAAGCTTTTCTTAGTTAGGGAGGCCAGATAAGATTTTACTGTGATGAGGGTAGAATCAACCAACATGTAAAGAACTAGGGGACATTAGACAGTAAGGACAAAGGGCCAGAAGCCTGAATAGTGTGGCTTGTCCAAGGCATAGAAGGAAGGCCTGCAGATCAAATGGAGTAAACAAAGACAGGAATGGTGTGAGATGCAGTCAGAGAGGAAGGCAGGATCCAGACCCTGCAGGACCTTGTGAGCTCTGATGAGAATTCTGAATTTTATCTCAAGAGCATTGGGATGCCTTTGATGAGCTTCAAGAAGAGGAATGAAGTACCTGGTAACTGGAATATGCAGTAAGAAAGACTAACAGAAGACCAGCAGGAGAATTGTAGAGCATAAATAACTGTAAATTACTTGCTTGTCCAGACATAAAGAAAAAGAGTCAATAAAGATAACAGAGTCAGTAGGAAAAAGAAGAGAAATATGGCAGTCATCCACAAAAATAATTAAGTTAATCTCGCCTGATGAAATTAACAAGGACTCTATAACATGGAGACAAAAGAAAGAACCAGGGAAAGCAATGAATGGTAATTACAGAGAATGGAATTGGGGGGCTGAGGAACAGGAAATTTGGGGTGAATTAGAAGACATTTTTGTTCATCTCTATCACTGAGGTATACTGTTGTGAGAGGCTCAGCTCTGGGGAAGAAGTCAACTACTACTCATCACAAAGAAGAAAAAGCCAGCACTGTGCTGGGAACAGAGTTACCTATATGTGCAGTCATGCCCTATAAACACAGGGAGCTTGATCAGTGAGTACACAGTATCCCAATGGCTCATGCCTGTCCAGAAAAGAAATGAAGCATTGATAGTTGCTGCTTCTGAGGCTGAGTTGAATGCAAGAGGTGGGAGTGATATGTTATGAACTGAATGCTTGTGTCTTCCCAGAATCCATATGTTGAAACCCTAACCCCTAAAGTGATGGTATTTCAAGATGGGACCTTTGGGAGGTAATTAGGATTAGATAAGGTTTGGGGGAGAAAATTAGGGTAAAATGGAATTAGTGCCCTTATAAGAAAAGACCCCAAAGTGTTCTCTCTCTCTCTCTCTCTCTCTCTCTCTCTCTCTCTCTCTCTCTCCTTCCCTCCCTCCAGACACAAATAAGTCATGTGAGTGTACAGCAGGAAGGCAGAAATCTCAACCCAAGGGCAGAGCTCTCACCATAAGCCAATCCTGCCTTCACCTTGATCTTTGATTTCCAGCCTCCAGAACTACAAGAACATAAATTTCTATCATTTAAGCCACCCGATTCATGGTATTTTGTTATGGCTCCCAGAGCAGACTAATTGAGAGTATTTGTTCCAGAACAAGGGTTACAACGTATTAACATGTGTCTTTCAGAGAATAGTACATGGAAATGGGATGCCCAATTAAAGTCAGCTTCTTAGAGAAAAATACAAAGCAAAAAATAAGGTAATAAGTTGATAATGGTAATTTTCAAAATATTAGCTGCCTCTCCCTCGGGAAGTGTAATACGTTCTCACCCATTTGATGTCAGACTTGGCCTGTGAGATGCTCTGGCAAAAGAAATGGGAGAAAAAGTAACACACATCACCTTCAAGTGGATGCCTTAGGATCAGGGCTGTGGTTCATTACAGTACATCTTCAGTCTCTGCCATAGGCCAGCGGGGTTTCAGATAGTTGCAGCCAATCTAGGATGAACATGCAGCACTAACAGGAAATAAACTTTGGCTGATGTAAGCAACTGAGACTTTAGATCATTTGTTACTTTCTAGCACAAATTAGAATAGTCTGACTTCTATTCACTTAGGTATTAAATCTGAAATGGTGGGAAAGATACATATATATAGGGCATTATTGCTTCTCTCAGAGTCACTCTTTGGGCCTTTAATTCTTTGATTTCTTTCTATGGTTGATGGATAATTCTAACTCATTTTGGGAGTAGAATGTGGTTCCTGAAGCATATATATATATATATTTCCAGGGGACTCAATATTGAGTTTGGTCCCAGTGTTTAGAAGAGTTGATTTCTGTGTCCTACCCAGAGTAATCTAGGGTAGCAGAGTAGAGATAAAATAAACTGGATGGAGTTCATCTTATTGCATTGGAAGTATCAGTGCAAAAGCATAAGGGGACAGCTAGAATCAGAAAGCCATAGGACTCACATATCTATAGCCTCAAAGACTTCTAAGAAATAATCCTTACATTTATAGTGCAGGCCAAAAGTGAGAGGAGGAGAGCCAAAAATACTTAGTATTCATGTGTCTTTCCTAGGACTTATTTTGTTATTGTTGTTGTTAATCCTCACTGGAGGTGGGTTTTTTCCTTTGATTTTAGAGAGAGTGGACGGGAGAGAGAGAGGAAAGAGAGATACATCAACTGGTTGCCTCCTGTACATGCCCTGGCATGGGGCTCGGGATTGAGCTTGCACCAAGGTACATGCCCTTGAACATAATCTAACCCATGACTCTTGACTCAGTGGGCCAATGCTCTAACCATTGAGCAAACTTATTAGCAGCTTTCCTAGAACTTATGCAAATGAGTACAATCCTTGTATAACCCTGATAATCCAGAAGGCAGCTTAAGAATTAATCTGGGTGGCTCTAAACTTCCCAAGTATTAAAGATGTTAGAACATCAATGAGCGAGAGGAAATATGAGAAGTGAAAACTGAAAACTATGATATCCTAGCTGGAGGGTTATGTGAATTTTTACATATGAATTATCTTGTAGCAAGATAGAAGGATAGATCATTTCACCAGCAGGTCTCTCATCTGTGTAGTTGATATGCTCTGTCTGGGTAGCAGTCTGTGAGTGGTGGGCATACAACCTGAAGAGCTGGAAGGTTTCCTCACCCACGTGAAAATTTCAGTTGCCTCAGCATTCCATGTCCCACTCAATATGTACACGTGTATTAACACTACAATAGTTACCCCCATTTTACAGGGGAGGAGATTGGCATTTTCTTGAGCTTAACTTCTACCTTTGGCTAACTGTGTGTGGGTTGTCACACTTTCTAGGGCATTCTTAAGTATGGAATTGCTTCATTACCTAGTGGTACTCTAGAGTATTATAGAAGGCACCTGTCTGGCAGTTTGGAGCTCCCTGACAATAAAAATGTCCCAGGAAACCAGAATTCCAAAGACTGACACTCAATACCCCTCCAAAGAAAGCAAGCATCTAGGCTGTCAAACTCCAGCTTGGCTGTGGCAAGGCAGCAAAGGAAAAGGCTTACTTGCTATCTATGCCAAATGACACCCAGGAGGGCAATTGATCCAGGAGGGAGCAATCATGGGGAAATTCAATAAAAGGGGCAAAGGTTTTTCTGTGTACAACAAGTGTTGGAGAGTAAGAGCCCCTTTGCATCTCTCCCTAAGTGCAATCCTGTTGGAAATTCAAACCTTTGGCTTTTGTCTTTCCTCTCATTTAACGGTGTGTGTGCGTGTGTGTGTGTGTGTGTGTGTGTGTGTGTGTGTGTGATCTTTTAGGGAAGGTGAAACCCAGTGGCAACTTCCTGTGTAAAAATTCCCTATAAAATTTTTGTAGTTCTGTCTTTCACTGTGATTTTCCTCAGTGCTTTCGCTCCATACAAACTATAGATTTGTTTTGTTTTGCTTTACTCTGCTAGTATCTTCCTAAACTTTATCTGCTAATAAATATTTGTCAATTAAAATGAAATTTATGAGTGAGTCTATTCAATGGAGAAGCAGACTATTTTCTTTATTTTCAGTGTGAAAGAAGCGATCTAGATTACTTTTTTCAGGTTTCTTGGGAAGACAGATATATACATGAGTTTCTAGTACCTTCAGCATCGCATGCATCATACCTTACCCCAGGGCAATACATCAAAAGGTTGTGAGTACTAACCTCAAAATCCCTCCCCTACAGACACATATACTTGGAGATTCCCTCTTATCACCTACTCCTCCCTGTTCTTAGCATCATAATCTAAAGGCTTGGGGGTGAATATTAAAGTAGCTATTTATTTTTAAAGTTCCTTTCAAAATGCTTAGGGACCAGTGACAGAGGAAATACCCTATTAATAACAACCTTGAAAATTCTTTTTTACCTAAGTTGTCCTCTTAATAGAGAGCCTACCTCTGGTAAGTATTAGCATCGCACATCTTCCACCTCCAAGATAGACCATGGAGGCCCATCAACCACCCCAGGTAGCAGGTTAGGTCCAGCTGGGATCTCCAGGGAACTATTTGGAGAGAAAAATATATCTATCTTCCTGTTCATAACTAAAAAATTCTTAAAATAAGTACAATTGGTTAAGATATGTTACACAATATATATATATATACATCTTTAGAAAGCCATGTAATAAAATTGATTAAGGATTATATAATAGCTATCCTGTATAATAAAAGAGAAACACGCAAATTAGTAATCCCTCTGTTATGCTCAAGGCACATCCACAAGCCATGCCCACAAGCCACGCCCATAAGCCAATGAAGAATGAGTATGCAAATTAACCCAACAAAGATGGTGGGCAATTTGCATACACAGAGCAGAGTGGGAGATCCAGCAGCTTGGGGGTACATGGCTTCCTCTGTCGCTCCCTTGGGGGGATGTGGCTCCCTGGTCAGGGAAAACCCAGAGCATGGGGAGCACCAGGAATTCTGGGAATAATAGTTTTGGTGGCAGCCCCAGGACTGAAAGAAATGGAAGCCCAAAGTGCAAGGAGCACCAGGAATGCTGGGAATCGTAGTTCTCCTAGACACTAGAGCAAAGTGAGCCTGGAGCAAGTTACTGTTGCAGTTGGGGATGGAGGGAAAGCAAAGGTAAGAGACATAAGTAAAATCAGAATGTCTAGGAAAAATTAAAGGGAAGAGATCCTAAAACTTCCAGGAAATCTCCACCAATGGAGCAAAAATGGAGACACCGCCCCCCCCTCCACCCTACCCTCCCTTCACCCAGTGCACAAATCTTCGTACACTGGGCCTCTAGTTGTATAAGTTAGTGGACTAAAAACCCAGCATCTTAAATTAATTAACATGAATGTGCCAGTAAGGGGATACTAGTAAAACACATAAAATATAGATGAAACTGTCTTTGTAAGAATAAATCATAAAGAAAGAGCACTACAGAGATTTCTAGTTTACTGATATTAATTTCAGATATTAGCAATTACAGCTTGTGCTTTCAAATTCCATAAAAATGCAAAGCTACCATGAAATAGAATTAACAGGGAGCATTAGAAATTCATTACACTGAATTTTAGTGCCAGGATCATTTTTTTTGCTAATATTGGAGTATGCGTCCATGATACACTATGTATGATACCGTTTGAGACTTAAATAAAATATAAGTTGAGAGAATGTGTTGCCTTCAATAATTTACAAGGATAGAAAATAACAAGGGGATTTGAGAACAAAACTCACCTTTTCTCATACTGTAATATACAGATATTACATCTGTGGCTTCCAATACAGATGCTTAATTTGAGCCCAGACAAGCCTTACAATGTGAAGAGATTAAAGGTGTATCTGAGGGAAGAATGATATATGCTTTTTCTGGTGCATAATCGTATTTGCAAACATGTTAGTCAAATCTGGGTACTTGCTAACTTGATAATTAAATTTACAAATAATGAGAAATATTTGCCACAGAAAGATTTAAAATCATTCCTGAAATCTTAATGACAGCTCTAGCAATATGTGTACGCCTCCTGAGGGCCCACTGAGGATAGATGGTATTAAAAATATAATCGGTTTCAAAGTACATTAGATTAAATTTTTTCCTATGATTCATTCTCTCTTCTTTGTATTCACCTTTCAGGTCAGTTCCTGCTTCCTGAACAAAGTAGCCATAATTCAAATGAACTACCATATAAATTTGCTTATTTTTGTTGAATCCAGCTCATTCCAAAATGTTCTATTTCCATTTAAAATGATGTGTTTCGAAATGAAAAGTTTAAACTTTTGAATTAAGTGATACTTAGAAAAAGCCATCAACAGTAGTTGAAATCTGACAAAAGGCACATTGTTTAAAAACACCAAAGTAGAAAGCAATTGGGAAGTTAGTTGAGATCACTCTAAGTTAAAAAAAAATTTTTTTTAATGTACTAGGTCCACCTTCAGCTCCTCCATGCAGTTTAATGCCATATCTGACATATTGCATTTACATGATGACTAAAAGCATTCTGGTTAAGTCAAAATTTTTAAAATGATGCATGAACATTCAGCTGCATTGAATGAGTTTCTGACAGTATTTCCAACACCCTATTGTTGGGGGAAAAAATAAAAATCCAACTTCCCAATTTTTGGTGGCTGCAGCTAGTAACAGCACATCTTTTGCACACGTTAAAATGGGGTCAAGGATCTTAGGAATGAATTGGTTGCCAAACAATATCAATGGTGCCCTGGTCTGACCTTGTACATAATTGTTTGCCTAACAGAGCTAAAGAGCAGCAACATGGTTAATCTGTGCTTGTGTATTTCTAGCCATCCAGGCATCTCAAGGGTCAATATGATTTACTAACATCCACTAAAGGTTATTAAAATCGCTGTACAAAGTTGATGAAAAGATGTTATTGCCTTTATAATAAAAAATGACTTTCATGGGAAAGTTTACACAGAATTTTTTATTAGGTTTTACTTCTCCTCCTCCTCCTCACCCCTTCTGTTTCACGGTTGATAACAGTTGATTATTTGTGCTGTCTGGTGGCATTCTTTATGTTTTATTTGTATGGCACCAAGAATGTGGATCGTAGCTTCCAGGACTTAAATTATAAATGAGGTAGCTCTCTGCCCCAGATACCCCCAGGCTGCTGCCTGTACAAAGGATACCAGGAGGAAAGCAGGAGATTTGTTCTCAGAATAATACGATCATAGTGACTGTCCAAATTAAGAGATTTCAATGATCTGAAACTTTCATACTTTTCAGAGTCCTCCAGGCAGCTGAGATGTTTGAAAATGCATCAAATGAATTGCTAACCTCCCCTCACATACCCCCCAAAATAGAACCATTGCTTTGGAAAAATCCCATAGCCACCAGCAGACCTAAACAGAACAGCAAAAGTGAAGTCCAGCAAAGACTACATGTAGGTGTCAAAAGAGAAAAAAAATGGAGCAAAGAGAAGGGACAGAAGGTTACAGAGTATCACCGTCACAAAACATTTGTTAAACATAACATCAGGGGAAATACAACATAGGTATGTTTCTGGCCCACTAGAAATTTAACATCTGAGTTGTCACTCGAGGGAAAATCCAAGTAAAAACCCAAAAGTTATTCAAGCGCAAACTCATATAGTGAAAGACACACAAAAAAATAAAAATAAATAAATATAGAAAATAGCAGAAAAGTTGGTTTGAAAAAGTTGCTTCAATTAGAACACTATTATGAAATGTGACTATAAAGTTATGATCATATATATGTAATATAATCAATATAATGCAGTCTCATTACTTTCCTACAGTGTGTTTTATTTTCCACTGCTTCATACTAAAGCATGAACCAGAAAAAGTATCCAATTTAAATTGCATCTGCTCTTTAGGGAAATAATAGGGCCACATGATTCTGATTCAAGATTTAGCAAGTGCTAATAGGAGCTCAATATACTTTTTTAATAAATGAAAGACTCTAAAATTAATAATTTTTATGATTTATTATATGGAACTCTAGATGTATTTTTCACTTTAGGTACATTTTAGTACTTCACATTCTCTCTCACTCAATGCATAATATTTCAGATACAAAGAAATATCCATCATGTTTCTATCATTAGAACTCAGGGCAAAATCTCAGAACACATAAGTTGTAATTAGAAAGTAATTTTAACATTTAATTTATATTCTAGTTTGTTTTCTTCTTTAGGAATGAGGACAAGAAACTGTAATTAATGAGATTCAGATTAAGCTAACATTTTTTGAATATTAAATATGTGCCACACACTTACAAGTGCTTCTACAGTAAGATCAAAACCTATGGAATTTTTAATTTGTCACCATGAGAAAATCCCAAGGGATCTATAATTAAGTAGCAGAAAGAAGAAAAGGCTGAGAGAAAAACAGTATCAAGAATTCCCTAGGCCTACTTGAGAGAACAAAAGAAAATATCCTCATATCTGAAAAATAAGGAAAATTAGGAAAATCTTTTTTTATTTTATTTTATTTTATTTTATTTTATAGTTTTTGATGGTCGCAGTGTCCCAGTGCTACCTGCCAGTGGGCAGTGAGGAGTCCTGTGACAGGTCTGCCTTTCTTTTTATTTTATTTTCTATTTTATTTTATTGTTGACACTATTACAGATGTCCCCTGCTTGCCCCTGCCCTTTACCCACCTCCAACCAGCCACTGCCCCACACCCTGGCCATCAGCACACTTGTCTGTGTCCATTGGCTATGCCTGTATGTTCTTTGGATAATCTCTTCACCTTCTCTCATCCAGGTACCCCCACCTCCATCACTCTCACTGTCAACCCGTCTCATGTATCTATGCATCTGGTCCTATTATGTTCATCAGTTTAATAAGGAAAATTTCTAAGAATATGATTTTAAAGTATGTACATACAGTTAGATTTTCTCTTTTGTCCTCTGGGAACTCTTCTTAAAGCCATAGAGTGGGGAAGAGGAAAATGCAGTCCTCAGTGAAACTGAGATACCCCAAAACTCTAGATCACAAAATAGGAAGAGGCTCTAACAAATGCACTGAAGTTCAAAGAAGGGGATGAGAAGACCAACAGAAAGGATGTTTGCAGCTACAGATACTCCCCCCGCCCCCAAAAAAAAGAAAGAAAAAAAAACAAGCCAAATACAAAGGTTCTAAGAGCATGACACATTTTGAAGTTTAAAACAATGCAAAACAAACAAATAGAAAAAAGGTAACTTAGTTGCTGCAATGAGCCAGGTTCGGGGGACTAGAGGCAGAGCTTTGCTTGATCCCATTTTGCATAAAATCTTAAAGTGGAGAGTAGGGCAAGCTCAGCCTGTGGCTACTGTGTCTGGTGGAGAGGGGAACAGTAGCTGTAGAAGTAGAAATATTTGAACATGTAAACAGACCCAGAATACAAATACAACTCTCTCTCTCTCTCCCCTTCATACATACATACACACACACACTAATCATAGGTGGATGGGTAAACAAAGTGAGGGGATTAAGAAATACAAATTGATTATTACAAAATAGTCACAGGGATATAAAGTACAGCACAGGGAATATAGTCATATATTAATACTATAATAACTCTGTATGGTGCTAGGTGGAAATATTAGTGGGAACACTTTGTAAAGTGTATATATGGTTGTCTAACCACTCTGCTATACACTTGAAAATAATCTAATCTAATAAAAGAGTAACATGCAAATTAGGTGCCACTTTGCTACACCTAGGCCACACCCACCAGCCAAGCCACACCCACCAGCCAATCAGAGCGACTATATGCAAGTTAACCCAGCCAAGATGGCGGTGGCAGCCACAGAGCTAGAGCAAACAGGAGGCTTGCTTGCCCTAGCTATGGAGGAAGCTAAACTTCCCACCTGCCTAGGCTGGCTGTGGCCTCTGCTCAAGGCAACAAAGTTTCAATTGTAGAAGATAAATAAATCCCAGATACCTGCTTCCAGCCAGCCTTACTGGGGGCTGTGCTCAGCCTGAAAACAGCCATCAGTCCCTCCCCCAGGATGGCCCCACCCTCACAGAGTTAGGGTTCCTGCTGGGGGACTTAGCCAGCCTGCAAACAGCCATAAGCCTCTCACCCAGACTGACCAGGCACCCCAGCAGGACCCCCCACCCCAAAGAGACTGTGGCCAGCCTGCAAACAGCCATCAGCCCCTCATCCAGGCTGGCCAGGCACCCCAGCGGGACCCACACCCTGATCTGGGACACTCTTCAGGGCAAACCAGCCGTCCCCCACCCATACATCAGACCTCTATCCTATATAATAAAAGAATAATATGCAAATTGATCCTAACAGCAGAACCACTGGGAATGACTAGTCACTATGACACACATTGACCACCAGGGGGCAGATGCTCAATGAAGGAATTGCCCCTGGTGGTCAGTGTACTCCCACAGGGGGATCTCTGTTCAGCCACAAGCCAGGCTGAGGGTTTCCAGTACAGCGGTGGTGGTGGGAGCCTCTCCTGCCTCCTCAGCAGCGCTAAGGATGTCTAACTGCAGCATAGGCCTGCTCCCCACTGGAAAGTGGACATCCCCCGAGGGCTCCCGGGCTGCCAGAGGCATGTCTGACTGCCAGCTTAGGCCCGATCCCCCGGGGAGCCGGCATAAGCCAGCAGATGGACATCCCCTGAGGGGTCCCAGACTGTGATGGAGCACAGGCTGGGCTGAGGAACTCCCCCTGCCTCCCGAGTGCACAAACATGCACCAGGCCTCTAAATAATCTAGTCTTAACCAAAAACATAAAAATTTGGATTAAATGTATATTTATCTTTTTTTAAAAAAGCTCACCAAAAAGCACCTGAAATTAAAACAGTAATGAGCAAGTAAAAAAATATATCATCCTGAATTTTCAAAACTGAATGAGTCAGTTTGCTTTATAAAAGAGGACAGAGACAAAATATAAGTAATCAGAGAAGAAATGTTAACGCTATAGGAGAAGATGAACCTTTTGGGGTGGGGGAGCAGTGTAGACAGTGTCTGGCTGGAAGAAACACAGGGAAGATGCAGAAGTGGTGGGAACACAGTAAGGATTATAAGAGGAGATGATTGAGAACAAAGTGAAGTGAAGGTAGAGTCAAAGGGGACCTGAAATGGAAAATATAGAGATGGAAGATGGGCATGAAACACAAGCTACAGGTGTTATTAAGTTAGAAAACCAAAATAACAGAACAGCATAGATATTTAAGGACATATTTCAAGAAACTCTTGAGAAATGAAAAGGATCAGCATCTATAAAATGTAAAAGTACACTGCACCCCAGAAAAAGAAAAACTGATTTAGAGCAATCAACTCACGGTACATGTTCACAAAGTTACTGTTTTTCAAAGATGAGAAACTCCTTTTTCAGATAGAAATGAAAACCAAAAACTTATAGACACAAGCGACCATATGGTGATTACCAGAAAGGGAGGTGGGTGGGATAGTAGAGTAAAGAGGGTCAAATATACAGTGATAGACGAAGATTTGGCTTTGGGTGATAAACACACAATGCAATATACAGATGATAATATAACTGTACACTTGAAACTTACATAATTTCATTAAACAATGTCACCTGAATAAATTTAAAAAATTTTTAAATCGAGTATAAAAAGTTTAAAAAAAAACTAGATTTCTTCCTAATAACATTAAAAGGGAGTGGCTAATTTTTGCAAAGTATTCAAAGGAAGAAGGTTTGACTTATAACTATATTCCTATACAAATAGTTTTTCAGGTTAAATTAAAACACACAAGCTTTTATAAAGCTGCTTTTAAATACAGAATTAAATAGAAAATAAATTTCAGCTAACAAAGTAATGAATGTAAGAACTATGCCAAAATGTCTGACGTGGCCATGAGCACTGAGTCAATTTAAGAGGAGCACTAACATCAAAACAAATGTGGGGATTGTGGTTGGAGAAGAGGATGAAAGTGTAACATGTGCTGAGAAGGCAGAAATGGGAAGGCAAAGGGGAAGCAGAGCTTTTAGAGGGGGGAGGTCAAGACATTTCAGTGATAAGTCAAATTAAAAAGCTGCATGTTTATTTATATTATGAACATAAACAATAACAAAGGGAAAATGAGCAGAAACGAGTTCTGTCATGCCTCAGAAAGCATAACATAAAATGTGATAATACATCTAAGGCTGAGATAAAGTTGCTTATTAAAATAGGCTATCAGATCAGACTGGACACAGTTCTCAACCACTTGCTATATGCAAGAGAAATGCCTAAAACAAAGTGACTAGAAAAATGAAAAAACTCCTAAAAGCTGATGTAAACACACACACACACATAGTAAACCAATAATCACTAAATAGCTAGTCAAGAAAAAAAGGTGAGAAAATATAAATATGCAAAATAGAAAATAATTATACATAAAAGATACAAGAAATTAAAAGAACCTTAAAATATCAATCACTTAGTTGTAAATGAATTTAAGAATCCAGATAAAATAGATCATTTCCTAGAAAACAGAAATTAAGAAAACTTGTCACCACAGATGAAGAAAGTGTCTGGTAGAACATAAAACAGACTAAAGTGCAACACTTCCCCAGTATATAAAAAGCATTTTCAACTCAGTCTCACTCTGGGTATATTTTTACTAAGTGAAGTGCTAGAAAAAATACAATAGAAGATAATATTTTTCCCATAACAAGGAGTGATTTATCCTATCTAATAAAAGAATAATATGCAAATTGACCATCACAAGATGGCTTCCCCCATATGGTCAAAGATGGCCACCACAAGATGGTAAGCAGGGGAGGGCAGTTGGGGGGGACCATCCTGGCAGGGGGAGGGCAGTTAGGGGTAATCAGGCTGGCACAGGAGAAGTTAGGCATTGATCAGGCTGGTAGGGGAGTAGTTAGAAGCAATCAACAGGCAAGAGGTCGGGAGCCAGCAGTCCTGGATTGTGAAAGGGATGTCTGACTGCCCATTTAGGCTGGATCCCACTGGTGGGATCAGGCCTAAACGGGCAGTCGGACAACCCTCAAGGGATCCCAGATTGGAAAGGGTGCAGGTTGGTCTGAGGGACACCACCCCCACCCCCACTCCCACTTAGTGCACCAGGCCTCTAGTGATATTATGAAAAAGAATCTCTCTCTGATACAGTGGATCAGAACTGAAATTCCATAACTGATTTCAGTACTAAATTTGATATTTCAAATCAATGAGGAATAGATTAATTGAATATAAACAGTGGATTCCTACCTCAAACCTTAAACAAAGATAAATTCCAGATGATAAAAAGTTATTAAAATATTAAAAATGAAACTCTAAAAATATTTAGAGAAAATTTTTTAAATAATTCAAGATTGAAAAAGAATTTGTTAAATATGATTTAAAACCAGGTGCCATAAAAAAAACTATTCATAAATTTTACTACATTCAAAAGCTATAAGGTATAAAACACCATAAATAATCAAATGACAAACAGAAAATGTGGCTAGCAATAATTCCTATGAATCACTTAGAAAAAGACCAGCAACTCTTTATGGCAAACAGGGCAAATATTTAGTTTAGAAAAAAAGAAAATACAAATGACTCATATCTATGAAAATGTGCTAGCCTTTTCAACAAGAAAAAGAAAACAAAAATTAAAACAAATACTAGCTGATTCCATGTCTAGAGCTGAAAATATACAAGATGTACCTGAGATAGCAGGTTGTGCCAGAAAGCAATGAAATATTAAGAACTAAATGGGCCATGTCACAGGGACACGGGAAACAATATGAGGACTATTTGGCCAATATGTAACAATTAGAGCTTAAAAAGAGATTAATGAATGCAAATGATTGAAGCACATAAAATATGAAAACACAAGGGTTCCTATGATAGCCTCCTCAATAAAAGAGCTGGAGAGAAAGAACCTAAAATTTAAATAAAACGAATAGAACACCACTGGAAATAATGAGGTCCCAAACTTTTATTCTGAAAATAAGCAGTTAAAAGGAAGTAACTCATATTGCCTTTCTTCTATGAAGTATACTTAAGGAAAATAATTAGCACTAATTGGTGTGGAAAGGTTATTTTTTATTGCAGAGTTCTAACTAAAACTTATGAAAGGAATGGTAAATTTTTTTTAAGTCAGCATTCTGCAATCCCTCAGAAAAATAAATGATTAAAGCGATGATCACATGGATAAAGCCATTTGATAAAATATAAATGGGGAACTTTAAAATGGAGAGATCAGACTGTGACCACCTGAATCCATTTATCTTCAGTCTATCATCTCAGAAAATAGCAAAAGCATGGAACATACTTTAATGCTATGAAGTATTGCTATCATGTTGAACCCAAATCTAATCCAATGTCAAGTGCTAACTTTTCTCTACAGGGGATAAATGAACAAGTTAAATTGCACCACAAGGAAGCAAACAGACAAATCCAGAATTTGGGACTCTATGTAGTACAGAGTCGGGGAGTCAAAAGGAAAGAATACTGTGCTAATTTGAAAGAGAGTTAGGAGACATAAAAAAGCAAACCATCTTGTACAGGACCTGATTCAACCAAACCATCAAATTAAAAGATTTTTTTCCTCACATTTGGAGAAATCTGCTTAAGACTTTTTATTAGATGATAAGGGAGCAATAAATGTTAATTAGATATGATTATGACATTGTGGTTATACAATAACATTCCCACATGTTTTAGAGATGCTTGTTGAAGTATAGAAATGAAATAAAATTATGTCTGGATGGTCTTAAAATAGTTCAGGAAAGAAAATTGAAAAAATAGGAGCAGAAGATCACTGAAACAAATGTGGCAAAATCCTGATAATAGTGAAGTTTGACTGATGACTGTATGAAGGGTCATTCTTTCAATATTTGCATACCATGAGGTCCAGTCTTTAATCTATCAGTTTGAATTTCAAACTGTGTAAGGACAGTCACTCTCATATTATATGGAGGGAGGGTAAACTGATAAACCCTATGTGAAGAATATGGCAGTATTTATCAAAAGTTAAAATGCACATAACCAGCATTTATACTCTTAGGTGTGTATTCTGCACATATATTCTCATATCTACAAAGTGACTTTCATTAGAGCATTGTTTATAATAGAAAATGATTAAAAACTACATGCTTTGCCATACCTAAAGATTAATCAAAGATTAGTGCAGCAGACAAAACATTCTGCTGTCATTCAAGAAAGAAAAGAGAACTAGGTCAAGCAAAAAACAGACAAAAGCCTGGCCCATCAAGGCATATGCTAGGTTTCAGGCTTGATCCCCAGTAGGGGGCAGCCGATTAATTATTCTCATGATTGATATTTCTCTCTCTCTCTCTCTCTCTCTCTCTCTCTCTCTCTCTCTCTCTCTCTCTCTCCCCCCCCTCCCTCTCCCATCCTCTCTTAAATCAATAAAGACATATTTTTAAAAATAATAACAGGCAAAATAATACAAATACTAAATATTTTTAAGTTATTCAAATAATTTTGAAAAACTTGTAAGTTTGTGGATGAACTTTCCAGAAAGTAAGGAAATCTCCACGGCTAGAGCAAGGCAGAAAGACCTAGGGAAGTAAGCTGAAGCTCTTGGCTGCCCCTTGGCGCCAACCAGTCCTGTTTGACCTAGAACATGGTTTCTCAGCCTCCAATTAGTGATTAGGGACTTTGGAGCCAGCTAATTCTTTGTTGAAACTGGTCTGTGCATAGTAGGATATTTAGGGGCTCCTTAGCCTCTACCTACTAGATTCCAGTGGCATCTCCCTCCAATTATAATAACCAAAAGTGTCTCCAGATATTGTTAAATGTCCCCTATGGGATAAAAATCACTCTAACTAGTATCAGTTACAAGGAGGACATTGAGGAAAAATGTAAGAAGACCTTCCCCAATTAAGCTGGAAGCCATGGAAAGGAGGAATAAATATACATAAAATCTAACCAGCAGAGAAAGACAGCAAGGAAACTTATCTATTGTCATCCATACTCATTCTTTTTACAAGGTCTAAAGAAATAAAACACAAGTTAATATTTAAATTAAAATCAGACATATTTTGGGAGTAGCAACTGACAAGTAAAAATATCCTCAGGAGGAAAGAAATACAGTATTCAAATAATGCCCACAGATAAAATTCCCATGAATAGAGTCTCTCAGAAAGTAAATAAAGAGCCAAATACATAATTAAGCAACACACTAGTAGCAAGAGTCAGTAGAAACAATAACCTACAAAACCAGGTACAAAAGATACACAAATATATCAATTATCAAGTACGAACTATAAAGTATATTCAATATATTATTTAAAATGATAGTTGAAAACATGTATAATTATAAAATTATCAAAAGTTACCAGAAATATTTACAGAAGAATTAAATAAAATATCTAGAAATTGGAAATTTAATTGAAATTAAAAACCTATTAGATAGGGTGACAGGAAATTATACTGAAATAAACAACTAGTGAGCCGGAACCTAGAGCAGACGAAATTATCCCTGATCAGCACAGAGACATTGAATTGAAACACATGAAATAGAGCTTAAGGCTCATAAAGGATAAAATGACAATGCCTAAAGAACACCCGTCAAAATTTATAGTGAAGCAGTAGAAACAATGAAAGTGAGTAATATTTGAAGAGATAGTGGCTGAAAATGTTCCAGAATGGACAAAAGACCAATTCTCAGATCCATGAGCTACATACAACAAACTTCAAGCAAGAATTCTTGATATTCTGAGATGTCATAATAACAATAATGGCACAATAATAACTACCATGTTCGATGCTTACTCTGTACTAGATGTTATATTTACCATACTGCATAAATTACCTTAATTTATAAATAACTTTTTAAAAAGAGGAAGACACGCAACTGCCTTGTATGTTAAAGATTTGATATACTGAAAAAAATGTTAGGAGACAATAGAAACTAATTACAATGCGTGGATAATGTTTGATCATTTAAGCAAGCAAACTATAAAATTCACATTATTTAATGTTTCTCTGTGGAAATATTTAAATCAGACTCAGCTGGCATATCCCAAAGTTATGCCATGTTTAAACCATGCAAATCTCTGAAAGTATGCTATTCCTCTGCATTCTTTCTTAAAGTAATTTGATTTCAAAAATGTTCTAGGCAGCTTTTACTGCAATAAAGGGAAAATAAGTATACTGACAACAAAGGACAAAATTAAGAATGATGTAAACAAAACAAAAATTATGATAAAACATTGTTAAAACCAAGCTAATGATAACAGACGTAATTGACCATTTCTATTATGCAAGGAGATTCTTGTATTTCTATAAGAGTTTTCCTCAGTAAAGACATATGTTTTGCAGGTTATTATTTAAAACGAAGATATTAAACAATATGCATAGAGACCAAACGTCTCCCTGCCTCCATCAGCATACCACATAAATATCTAATTTGTGAATGACATTCTATGAAGAGAAAGTTTTACATGACTTTCTTTCAGCTTTGCTACAGAGGGAGATAAAGCAAATCTTTCTGAATCACCATAGCCTAGTTCTGATTCTCAAACCAAGAGAACTAAAATAAATCCAGAACTGAGCCCTGCAACATAGCCAGGAACTCTAGAGGGTTGGGCAGAAAGTGGAGAAGAACCAGGATCACCATTAATGGACACAGGGCAAGCCTCATACACGGTGAGACTAGGGTAAGAAAAACTTCTAAATAGAAATAGACACAAGGAGCAAAGAACTTGGTTCTGAACTAAGAACCCAAAAGAGGGGTGCCTCTTTCATGTGATTCTCGCACTGGGTATTAAATAGGTACCCCTAAGGTAGACTAAGCTGAACTGGACAAATAATGAAACAATGTTTACCCCTCTGATCCCTCCATGAATTTTTCTTCTTTGATAATAATTTCTTGTGCTGAATCCTTATAGTCTTATTATACCTGGGCTAAGTCTCTTGAGGCCAAAGTAAATGTCGAGGGAAGGGAGTCGGGGGGAAGACTAATCTAATAAATTTAACCTCTTTACAAATGTCTTTTGGAAAAATAAAGAGCCGAACTAGGTAATTCCTTTTACCAAATTTTCATTCCTTTTCCTGCAAACTGGACCCTCTGCCTGCATACATTTTAAAGATAAAACTCTTTAAATTTCTACTTAATAGCCTACATAGGTAAAACACATTATAAGTGTTCAATCTGATTACCTTAGAGAGGAAATCTGATAGACGAAGGTCGGATTAGAAAGGGAAGAGGTCTTACTATGAAGGCAGGCAACTTGGGTCGTTTCCTTCTCATATGAGTGTGTATTTACACTCAGGAAGAAGAAAAGTTGAAGTCAGAGGGGCTGTAAATTGGATTTTTTTAATTAAAATAAAGTCAAAGGAAAAGACATGGGTGTTGTGAATATTCTCCTGTGTGTAGACATCTACAAAGGAGCAGGAGAGCGTAACTGACACCTCCCATTATGGGTCAGTACCGTAAATGCACTCTCTGTTGTTGACACATAAAAATTACTAGAGATCAGAAAAGTAACAGAAAAACTGCTAAAGGCCAACGCACTGGAATCACAAATTAATTTGTAGCAGATTCAAGGAGAATTGGAAAGAAGCAGTCTCAGTAATGAAAATAGATTTAGATGATCATTTCCAGAAGAAAAAGATTAGGTAGAAAAGTCAGGCTTTACATGTAATTTATTTTCAATAGGATGGACAGGCTACTGGTTTATGCTTTAGTAGTCTCATAGTCATGGTTCTAGCAACTTTTAAAATTAGGAACAGTTAAATATAAAAACATGTTAGTTGCCTATGAGAGCTCTGAGTTTCTAAATAAAAGGTTATGATTTATATAACATTGCCCTGCACTGGGAACAGTGGGAAAGCAGGAAGAAGGGAAACAATGTTTACCACTTACCTTCTGCATATTGTGGTAGGTACTATCACATATGATGCTTGGCTAACCCCTAACAACAATCCTCGGTGTGAAGTAGCCTGACACTTTGAAAAAGTCAAATAAGACAGAAAGAGATGGCAGGATCAACTGAGATCTTTCTACAGTAAGTGGCTGAAATGCAATGTAAATCTAGATTGTCTCCAGATATCTTACTATGATGGGCTGTTTGGTAATTTGCATTTAATAAATAAATCTTAATGAAAATAAGTAGCATAGTCAAATGTGTGAAAACCAAGCAATAAGGAATGGTTTAATGGTGTCTGTTTCAAGCAGTTTTCTCCACTGGTTAAAATAAGTCACCTTTGACTGCTATACCACTCACTATTGCCAAGTCTATAAACTGTTCCATATCATAGACCAAAAGATACATTTTTGAAAATCATTCATTCAATAACTATTTACTGAGCACCTACTTCATTATTATGCTGTATGCGGATACAATGACATGATCATGGATATCTTACAGTCTAGCAGGAGCTCACTCAATTGTCTTTATTTGAAATATGAAAAAAACATATCTTTAAATATTGGCTAATTTATCCCCACAAGCCAATAGTGTTTTTCTTCTCCATTTACCAATATAGTATTACAATTTCCTAAAAGTACAAAGGGAACTGAATGAAAGAAAGGTGGATATTGTGACCTTTTGTGTCACAATAGATACCAAATAATCAACATGGATAACATGAATAACAGAGCACAACAAAATCAAATTCTGTCATCGTAAAGCTTTCTCAGAATTTTCAAAATGGTTACATTATTATCAATAAGGTTCGTCTTTTGAAACACCAGTACTTAATTTAGAATTTGAGATATTCTGTGTTTCAAAAGTACAGTATTAATAAATGACTACTTTATTGATTCATTTAAAAGAAATGTCACTAAACGCATATTATCTGTCTTAGTTGCACACAAAAGAGGGGAGATTTTGGCAAGTACTGATACAACTGTGTAGGAGGGAGATTAATGGAGAGCAAATTGGAGAGTAATTAATCAAGCTGCATAAGAAAGTGAAAAGAAAAAACAAGATGCAAGATTTGACAGGAGAATTCTAAGCTCTTTGTACTTGGCACCAGTCAAAAACATTTTTTTAAAGAAGCATAATAGGGCTAAAAAGTTCATGAATATGCTCCAATTAATCTGTATGTGCACTAAAATGCTTTTTAGTTTGGTTCATTTAAATCTGAAATTCCCTTCCCCATTGATGTCAGCTAGTTAGCCAAGATGGTACAATACCGTTATGATCACTGCAGCGCACATAATTTAGATTTATCTCTTTGGGGACTCGGCTCCACCCCCTGCTAGCTAATATGCTCACCATGTTTAATGATGCAAAAGATTTCTCTGAGTACAGGTTATTTATCTTTATCAGAGGCTGCGTTTGGCTGGCTGTCTGTTATCGGCCAGGATATTCGTTCCTAAATGGTTGGTTCTCAGCCATATTCCAGGGCAATCATCAGGCCCATGTTATCACTCAGATTTGCAATAAAGTGTTTTAGTCCTTTAAATACACCTTAGTAATACTGATTTATAAGTTTGAAACACCTGAAATTATGATTCAGTCTATGAACCCTGAAATCACTGTCATTAAATACAAAATCAATCTGATATCTGAGAAAGAATTTTCTTTGGTGGAGTTTGGAGAATATGTAATAAATAATACAGAAATACCAGTATACAAGAAGAAAAACAAGTTATAAATGACTTTTAAGTAATAATGTTATCAAAAACATTACCTGAGAAGAAAAACGAAAGAACAATAAACAGGGAATCCAAAGAAAAGAATAGTTAATAATCAGTGACCCCCAAATTTAAATGAAGAAAATGAAATCAAGGGTCCTTACAAGATAGTGAAAAAATATAGGCAGCTGGTACCCTCCCCTAAATCTAAACCCAAAGATGCCAGAATTGAGGGGCATATTGGTAGTTCTGGGAATATAGTGTTTTTTTAATGGCAAGAAACTCTAGGAAGATAGAAGATTTCAAAGTACAAGTGCATAATAATTCTTTGGGGAACAGTCTAGATGTGAAGGGGAACTTTTTATTTGCGCTCTTTTTTTCTCTTCACTGTGCTTGGGTGGATCACTGCCCACCCATTTCCTAAGCAAAACAGACACACAGTACTGTCAGCAGCCTAGCCCAGGTGAGAGGGTTTGGCAACAACAGGGCAGGGTTCTAGCTGGCTAAGGTAGAGGTGAATAACATTGACAGGCAGACACTCCCCTTCACACTGTGGTTTCTAGGTAATTCAAGTAAATAACAGTGTCAGTGGGAAGGTTCAAGGAAATGTCCTGAGGCTCAGAGAGTTCTAATGGGATGTGACAAGCTGAGTGTGGTCTAGCCCTACTGCACAAGGCAGGTCCTACCTACCTCATATTCCTAAACTCACAAATAGGAGGTCATGCAAGTGTCTGGGTATTAGCATTCCCCACCCCAATGAGCAAAGGAAAATGTATATAACCAGCCAAAGTTACTACTAATCTCCAGACTAAGAACTTTTGGGGGGAAAAAGATCACTGGAAAGCCCAATTCCTATTAAAAAAAAAACAACAACAACATCAATAAACAACCAAAAAAGAAAAACCCAATCAACTGAACAAACTATTAGAAAAACTACTAGTATATCAAAACATATTTATTATATACTAAGAATAGAAAAAACTTTTGTTAATTTGAAAAAAGCAATATGCCAAAATTTATAGTAAAGTTATATAAAATATAAAAACTTTATTTCCCCCTTCATAATAGAACAAAATAAATATTTCAAATATCTTTTTTTCAATTATAAAATGTAGAAATAAAATTATAATTTTCAGATAATCTGACCATCTACATAAAATATTCTATAGAAGCAACAGATGCCAGATAAAACTCAATAAAATTCAATGTTATTCCTCTAGATCAACAATAATCAAATAAAAACATAGGTATTAATCACGATATAAATAAAACAATTAAATATCTAGACATTATCCTAATGAATAATTTTTAGAACAAAAGTTTTAAAATTCAAAAGACCCAAAGAAAAAAAGAAATAGTATGTTCATGCATGGGATGAAAATTCTATTTCAATTAACCTGTAAATATAATGCTAATTAAATTGTATAAGAAATTCCTAAGCAAACCAACAAATTATTAAAATTTATATGGAAAAATAAAGATCCATATATAACTAAGTCAATTCTGAAAAATAAGATAAATAACTCATCTCACAAATCAAGAAATTCTACAGAGCCCTAGGAACAATTTTTAAGTAATAACAACATACTATTAAGGCTGGCTCATACAAACAGTGGAAATGGAAAATACTAGAAATTTCTAAAACTGACCCATGTAAGTATGGAAACTAAAAGGTAGCACCACAAACCAGGGGGAGTGAATTAATAAATAGTATTGAAGAAGAAAAAAAGACTCAATTTGAAGATAAATAAACCTAGATCCCTATCTTACTCCATATATAATGGAACACCTTGTAGATTAATAAATGCAAAAGGTAAAACACTAAAGAAGAAAAAAGATAAAAGGAAGGATACTTGCTCCATGACCATCTTTAACAAGACTCCAAAATTACACAACCCAATGTGAAAAATGAAATGATTTGACAAACAAAATTTTCTAAAATTTTAAGAAAAATGATATATTTGCAAGGACATAAAGAGATGCATTATAATGGGTTTCTATGTGAGGAGGAAATGGATATGGGTAGCATGAATCAAGAGCGAACAAAACAGAACAAGGGGCTCATTGTCTGAGGCAGTGTGTCATGAGCCCAGGAGACGAACAACTTAGTCCCTGAACCCAAGGTCTGAAGGAAGAAAGGAAGTTAGGGAGAGGAAAATGGAACCACTCTGTCAAGCTTCACTTATATCCAGAATGCCCCAATATACCCCTTGTTATACATTGTGTTTTGAGTTCAGCCTCCACTGGTCGGTCTTTCTCTCTCTTTCTCACTCTCTCTCTTCCTTCTCCCCTGCCCCCTCCCTCTCTCACACACACTTTCTTGTCTGAAAGTCACACCCTGTCTTACAAGCCCCAGTGTTGCAATGATCCATTAAGCTGCCGTAAATCCTGAGACTGCATATAATTAAATTGTAAAAATGTATAATGGAGGTATACTGAAATAGCACATAGGTAAGAATTTCCACATTACATAGTGGACTGCATCAAACAATACATTCAAAAGTACTATTCCCCTCTGCACAAACCATGAAATCTGGTAGCAATGTTTTTAAATGAACCATGCTTACTACAAAATGATTGTGATTTTGGAGGGTACATTATAAGTAAGATTCTTTATTATAAGACTTTTTAAGGGGAAATTCAAAATAGTTAAGACTCTCATATGTCAAGGTCATGCAAAATGAGGAAAGATTAAGAAACAGTTGCAGATTGGAGGACAGCAGGGGAACATGATGATTTAATGCATCATCGTTTCCTGAACCGGGTCCTAGGATATCCCCTGAACTCATATTACTGTTTTGCCTCATTTCTTATTAGAACTCAAACTAGGGGCCCGGTGCACAAAAATTTGTACACTCGGGAGGTCCCTCAGCCCAGCCTGTGCCCTCTCGGAGTCTGGGAGTCCTCTGGGGATTTCCACCTGCTGGCATGCCTGGTCAGCCTGGGTGAGGGGCTGATGGCTGCTTGAAGGCTGGCCAAGCCCCCTAGTGTGGACCCTCACCCCATTGTGGTGTGGCCAGCCTGGGTGAGGGGCTGAGGGCTGTTTTTAGGCTGCCCACAGCTCCTTCAGGTTTTGGGTCCCTACTGGGGTACCTGGCCAGCCTGGGTGAGGGGCTGATGGCTGTTTGCAGGCTGGCCAAGCCCCCCAGTGGGGTCCCTCACCCCATTGGGGTGTGGCCAGCTTGGGTGCAGGCCTGAGGGCTGTTTTCTGGCTTTCAGGCTGCCCACACCTCCCATTGACCCAATGTCCCAGCAAGGCTGGCTGGAAGCAGGTGCTGGGGTTTATTTTTCTTCTATAATTGATACTGTTCCTTTAAGCCGATGCCTAGGCAAGTAATGAAGCCACCTGTCTGCTTCAGCTCTGTGGTTTCTATAATTGAAAGAATGTTGCCTTAGTTAGAGGCTCAGCCAGCCTAGGCAAGCAGTTTCCTCCATCACTGGTGCAATGGAACCTGCTGTTTGGTTCAGCTCTGAGGCTTCTATAATTGCAACAATGTTGCAAATATGTTGTTGTCTGAGCCTGGATAATCCAGGCCGGCCAGTAGACAGTTTATTCCTGCTGCAATGGAAGCATCTGTTTACTCCAGCTCTGTGACTGCCGGCCTCCATCTTGGCTGGGTTAATTTTCATACAGCTGCTCTGATTGGCTGGTGGGCGTGGCTTAGGCATCCCAAAGGAACGGTCAATTTCAATATTACTCTTTTATTAGATTAGATAATAATATACAATGAAGCACTTTTTTCTCCTTGGGCTTTCTTCCCTATTGCCCTGCACATGCTCCCAAACCTAGCATTAAGGGTTCTAACACCCTGTAATCTCTTTCCTGCAATTTAAATATTCCACCTTTTTCAAGGCACAGCTCAAGTTCCATCTCTCCAGATACTTCCTGATTAACACAGTCCACGATTTTTATTAGAGCATAGAAGTTCAGAAAGCAATTCAAATCTGCATCATGCATTCTATTTTTGAATTAATTGTATATTATATTTCACTTGTCTCTAGATGTTTCTTGACGTTATCCTTCAATGTCCAAATTACATTTTGAAATCCTTGAAGCCAGGGTTATCTCCCAGTTTTTGTTGTTGTTGTTATTGTGTGTGTGTGCACATGTGCTCGCATGTGTATGAGCATGTGTTTTAATCTTCTACAGCACCTAATCTGTCACCAGCTGTGCAAATATCATGTAATGAATTGGTCCCCCACCCCCACTATATCATTGCTGGGAATGATATCCAAATATCATTTGGATTGGTATTTGTAAAGGGAAATAATATATGTGATGAAAATTAAGTGCAGTTTTCAACAAAGTTCTTATTGCCATTTGGTAAAAACAAAATTCTGTTTGAATTATGATGAAAACACTTGAGTGAAATAATTTCCACAGGAAGCTGTTAACCTGCTGAAATATCAAAAAATGCAGATCATACTGGAATGGAATTTAGTTGTGTACTCCCTGATTCAACTACTTAGATAATGTACTTTCATTTAAATCGGCAGCTAAGCCCAAGAGAGGTCATGTTATTTCATACACAGATGTAATGAGCCATTAATCAGTGGCACCGGTAATATTAAAAAGGATAAAGGGATGCTGAGAAGCACTTGCTCAGTTACACTGACACACACCATATGGCCTCCAACAGCACTGTCCAGGGGAAAGTCTACTTTTTCCCAAAGTTTTTTTATCCCATCAACATATGTGCTCTCCCCACTTCAACATTTCTCCTGACTCGGCCACGATGGGGTAAAATGTGGGCCATTGCAACTCCCAACCTTTTTCTCAAAAGATCTTGAATCTATGATGGTTTGTGTTCCTTCCAGAAATGTGCACAGAAAAGAAGCTGGATTCTTGCCTCATCATGTAAAATGATCTTGTCTCCAGTTATACCTGAAACTAGCATCTTTATAAAATGCTAGCTTCACATTCTGATTTTGGTATATGTGCTGCCAAAGTGAGCACAGGACGTTGTCAACCCAAGTTAAATAAGCATGTTTTTGGCAAATGAATAATTAGACATTTTTTATAATTTATACATGAGTAGATCAGGAAAAAAAAACTCATTGTTTAGAGACTCTGCAAAAAAAAAAAAAAAAAACTCAAACAAAGGCTGTAAATGTGCATAGTTGCATGGAGGGGAAGCAAAAGATGAGTTTAGATGTTGTGGGGAGTTTATTAACCTTCTCAAGCAAGTGCTAAAATATCTCAGTTAATTCACCTGATTAGATGTTGGCTACAGGCTATAGTCTATCATAATAGACTGGCCCCAGCCTGTAGTGTTTCTACTCTCCTGAGAAACATCATCCACCTTCCCTCTGACAGTCTGCTCTGTCTTCTGTTTGCCACTTTCCTTTGAGACAGTCTGCAGAACAGTCCTTGTCTTGTGGTCTTCACCAAGCCACCTGGAACATCTCCATTTACTTTTGGCAAAGTAAGGTTAAAAGGAGACCATGAAGTTGCCCTCCTATATGACGGATGATTACAACTGTTATGCCATCAGACTCCCCATGATACATTCCTTCCTCTAAGCCAAGGACTTAGACTAGCAGAGCAAAGCCACTTACACCAGTAGGTATGTTGTAATGGCTACTTGACATATAAGATGCCAACATTTAAAAAAAATCAGGTGACCTTATATAAAAGTACATATTTCTGATTTCTTTTGAAAATTATAGCATAGTCAAAATTCTACCATATCCCATGGATCAGCATCATGAAGAATGCCCCTTTATCTCCCTCATAATGAGGCTGAGTTTCAGTTGCCAATTACTACTGAGTCTGTGATGCAGTTTTTGTTACCTCTAATAAACTTGATTCACTACATTCCATGCTTGGGACCTGCTGAAGGCATTTTTGTTTTTGACTTTTGACCATGACTATAAACCAAAGACTCTGAAAGTCAGAAATTCAGCCATTAGATTATAAGGGTCAGGTAGGCAGGGTCAAGAAAATCTATTTTGATCACTACTGTATTCCAGCACTTGCACAGCATTTGGGACAAAGTAGGGGCTAAATATATGTTGGATGAATGAACCTAATAATAGGGATAATGTTTTCTCTCTAATTTTCATCTCCTTGCTCAGGTATGGTGTTATGGGTTGAACTGTGTCCTCCTCAAATTCGTATTCAAAACCTAACTTTCAATATTTCAGAATGTGACCATATTTGGAGATAGGATTTTTTACAGATATTATCAAGTTAAAATGAGAGAATTAGGGAGACTTTAATCCAACATGACTGGCATCTATAAAAAAAGGGAAATTTGAAGACACATATGCACACAGGGAGACCACTGTGTGAAGATACAGGCGGAGATCGAGGCAATGCTTCCTCAAGCCCAGGAATGCCAGTGATTGCCAGCAAAGCACCAGAAGCTAGACCAAGGAATGGACCTCATAGAATTGTGAAAAATAAATCTGTGTTGTGTAAGCCACCCAATTAGTGGCACTTTGCAACAGCATCCCTAGAAAACTAATACATAAGAAAATTAATACTGTCCCTTAGCCAGGTTGTACTTTCAGCCTCCCTACAAGACCATGCTCCCTTACTCTATAGTGCTAGTGGGTCACACCTTACCCTTAATTATTCAAGACATGGGGAAGTAAATTTGTTTAAATCTCTCATTAGCAAGAACCTGTCATCCTTATTATCTTTTTCCATCTAACTCCAAAGTGGATATTAGAAAATTCTTCGAAATCTCTGAGATACTCATGCCTTGAAGCCTGAGTTGTATGTGCATATTTAGGTATAATCTGTGGAGATTTTTCAGGAGGAGAAAGTAGTGCATCATGAGGATGATAAAGGGTGAATCTGTGTCTGCCTTTGAGCATTTTTGTCCATTTATTAAAACACACTATTGGTTTCATTGGGCTGAGGAGAGTGGAAAATTTCAGCAAAACCTTGAGATTTTTGTAACGTTTATGGGCTTTTAAAATTTCTATTCATTATTCAGGCTTTTCATTTTTAGACTAATTTTTACCATTCATACCTCCTCAAATTATTTAGCATCATTTTACAAATATTAAATATTTTCTATCACTAAATGAAATGCTCAAGAGCAAAATAGTCACAAGTAAATGTTTCCGATCATTAAATAAATATTTGAATATTCAGTTAATTTCCTTACCCCCAGTTTTATCAGCTTTTAGCATTTTTGCATACTAAAATTTCAGCAAATAATTACTTCTTCCAGTATTTATACATGCTTCTACATGTTCTTTAAATTTCAGCAGTCCATGAAGCTTTCTTTACTTAAAAATATACAACATATTTTGCAGAAATGGTTAAAGATTATTTGTGTGAAGATGGCATTAAGATTTTAAGTGCTATTCTAACATTTAAATGTGAATAAATAGTGAGCCATAGTTTTCAGGATCATCTTGATTAAACACATATATTATTCTACCACTCATCTTAAACATCCAACTTAGAATCACAAACTGAATTTTGCTTATTTCAAACAATCACTTCATAGAGGTCAAGCATGGCTTAGTGGTTGATTATTATCAACATAAAAACAATGATAGCTATTCTTTTAGTTTGATGTTTGAATGAGTAAAATGAACATCACTAGCCAAGTATTTTTAAGTTATCAAATAGTGACTAAAAGTATTCTGTTTTTATCATATTCCTGCTTCTGCAGTTTAATAGACTAATAAACAGCATCCAACTTTATCAATAATAGATGTAGGAAGAAACCATGGAAGTGAAAAATAAGAAATAAAGATATGCCATAATTGGTTAGAATTCACTAGTTTTTAAATCTACCTAAATGGTTCTAGGTGAAACCTAAGTAATAGTTTTTCCAAATTTGACAAGCCTAATATGACAAAATGAAAAATGAAAGTCAGTGTGAAATTCTGTGCCTCTTAGTTAAGTGAATGACATGCAAATTATAACTTACCCCTGGATATCTTGAGTCTATTATTATATAGTCAAAATCTCAAACATAATAGTCTGCAGGCCTAGAAGCAGAGCAGGGACTCAGAGATTCAGTGAGCCTGAGGATGAAACGATAATCACCTTAAAGTGACTCTGGGAGGCTTCCCTGGGAAATGAAGAAATGCATCATCTTCAATGATTAGGGAAGTTAAAAGAGAGGAATACTTGAAAGACAAAGACACTTATTCTGTGATTTCTGGCCTCTTAATTAAGAAAGTCAGAAGATAGTCAAGTGAACACAGTCATTAGTAAAATATAGACTTAGATTAATAAAAAAAATAGAAATTTGAAAGCAAAAATGGACATTTTCCATACATACATGTTACAGAAAAACAAGGACACTTTGAAGATCATTTCTCATCATATAGCCCAAACTTGTTGAAATGTGAGTGACAATGGGATGATGGCTGTCATCTTGGGGTACCACTATGTACCCCTAAAGAACATCCTCCAAAGTCTAGCCACACTAGCAAATGAGAACTCTCAAACAACATTTATTTTGAAAGAAACTTCTTTTGGGGGGAAATAATATAAAGCAGCATTTTCAAAAAGTGAAGAGGTGGAAAAATAAAAATTTCAGCTAAAATGTTTAGACCATTGTGGGAATTGGCTTGCTTTAATATACTTTCCAATTCTGAACATATTGGCAATGTTCAAAACACATTACAAATGTAATAGCATGGTAATGGAGTTTGGAATCCTGTAAAGGTTACAAAGAATTCAATTTATAAATCAAAATGCTTAAAAATCAAACTTGGGCCAATTGCCTTAAAGTATTGAATTTTCACTACAATGAATAAGACAACGATCTCATAACCATGAGGATAAGCAGTGACCAATAAGCCTAGGGCCTACTTTAAACTGTTTAAACTCTTAGTTATTCTTTCTCATTCCTTTAAAAAAGTGTTTTCCTGCATTTTTTATTGAAATCTAAGCTCAGAGAGAGAAAACCAAGATGGTGGCATAGGTAAACACCTATACTTGATGCCTCTCACAACCACATCAAATTTACAACTAAAAAGCAGAATAACTACCACCCAGAACCTGGGAAAGCTGGCTGAGTAGAAGTTCCACAACTAGAGAGATAAAGACAGTGCACTGAGACTGGTAACAGAAGCAGAAGTGCAGAAAGTGCTAGCACCTGGATGTGCTGCTCTTTTAATTGAGAGGGAAATACAAGCTCCTGTTTGCTCTGAACTCCAGTTCCAGGTGAGATTCTGGGGGACTCAGACACATACGGGGAGAAACTGGACTATTTGGTATCGGGACAGGAAAATGAGGGCAGCTTTCTCTCAGAGGTGCTCGCAGCGATCACTGTTCCTGCACAGGGGCACTGGACACAGAGACCCAGGGACCTCTTTGGTGCAGGGGTGACTGGCAGCCATTGCTGTTTGCTCCACCCTAGTGACTCCCAGAGACCCCACCCCACCCAATTTACAACACCACCCAAGCTGTGCACATCAGCTTTTGCATATGAATGGCCTGTCCTTTCTCACCTAAAACCTGTCAAACTGCAGCTGGGTCAGAGAGCCCCAGAGCTTCCAAAAGAAGGCCCAAGGCCCAGCAGCAGCAGTGTGCCTTGCTTCACAGCTGGCCTTGTCTGGGCACTTCCAAACCCTATACAAAGAGGAGGAATCTGCAGATGTCTCTGTAGCTCCTGCTGTGCAACCCCACACAGTGGCTGACCTTGCACCTTCTTGGAGATCCAAGAGCCAGTGTACCCGGTGGTCAGAGTAAGACCATACCAGATTACAACTTTTCACATTAATAACAGACACATTCAAGGGGCAGACTCAGTGAACACCAAAGCCTCACTGAAGCAAGTCCTTCCCCATAAGGGTGTCTCCTGCACAACAGATCTTCCAGTATAGACACAGCTGGTCATCACAGCCTGGGGGTCAATACCTCCCAGTGATACCAAAAACAATCAAGGGTTAACTACAGCAAGACTGTGCAAACAGCCCACAAAGGGATGCACTAAGAGCATCTATCTCAGGTGACTGGGGAGGCTGAGCCACTGGGCCCTATAGAACACCTACCACACAAGGCCACTCTATCAATTCAAGGAGACTTAGCAGCTACCCAGTACATAGAAACAAACACAGGGAAGCAGCCAAAATGTGGAGACAAAGAAACAAGTTACAAATGAAAGAAATGAGTGAAAGCAAAATACTAGATATAGAGTTCAAAATCACGGTTATAATGTTACTCAAGAATGTTCTAGAAATCTCTGAGAAATATAGTGAGACCCTCAAGGATATTAAAAAGGACCAATCAGAAATTAAGCATACACTGACTGAAATAAAGAATAATATACAGAGATCCAACAGCAGACTAGAGGATACCGAGAATCAAGTCAAAGGTTTGAAATATGCAGAAGCAAAAAACACCCAACCAGAAAAGCAAAAAGAAAAAATAATCCAAAAATATGAAGATAGTGTAAGGAGCCTCTGGGACAACTTCAAGCATACCAACATCTGGATTATAGGGGTGCCAGAAGAGAGAGAGCAAAATATTCAAAACCTATTTGAAGAAATAATGACAGAAAACTTCCCCTACCTGGTGAAAGAAATAGAAGTGCAGAGAACCCCAAACAAGAGGAATCCAAAGAGGATCACACGAAGACACATCATAATTAAAGTGCCAAGGGCAAAAGACAAACAGAGAATCTTAAAAGTAGCAAGAGAAAAGCAGTTAGTTACCTATAAGGGAGTACCCATATGACTGTCAGCTGATTTCTCAACAGAAACTTTGAAGGCCAGGAGTGGCAAGAAATATACAAAGTGGTGAATAGCAAGAACCTACAACCAAGATTACTCTACCCAGCAAAGCTATCATTTAAAATTGAAGGTCAGATAATAAAGAGCTTCACAGACAAGAAAAAGCTAAAGGAGTTCATCACCACCACACTGGTATTATATGAAATGCTGAAAGGTATTCTCTAAGAAGAGGAAGAAAAAGAAAAGGTAAAGACAAAAAAATTGTGAATGACAAAGTGACAACAAAAACATATCTATCAACAAGTGAACCCAAAAATCAAATTAATAAAAAACCTGATGAACAGAATAGACTGGTGAATGTAATAGAATCAGGGGCATGGAAAGGGAGCAGACTGACAATTCTCGGGGGGATGGGGTTGTGGGGGGTGCGAGAAGAGATTAGACAAAGAGCTTACACCTATGGATGAGGTCAGTTGCGGGGGGTCTAGATTGGAATGGAGTCCAGGTGGAGGAGAGCTATGGGGGGCGGGGGAAGAGGAACATCTATAATAATCTGAACAATAAAAATTTTTAAAAAAGAAAAGAAATCTAAGGTCAGAGATTAGAAAATATGAGGATTTGGTAATAGTCAAATATTTGTGAATGTTGGAAAAATAGAATAGTCTATAGAAATAAGGATGGCACTAGAATTACATGATCCCAATATAATCATCAGCATTGTAATTAAAAACAAAATGAAGCAAACAACAAAAAAAACAGAACATTTTAGTTTTTAAAACAGTAAAATTATTCTGTTATTTAATTTATTTTAAATATCTTAAATGCAGTCTTATATAGAAAGAATTGTTTTCTTTAACACATATAATTTAAGACTTTCTAAAAACAAAATGTGTTGGGGCTGTTTGACAAAGAAGCAATGTATAATATGATAAATTTGAAGTGAAGCATTCTCAGAGTAAAATTTTAAAAAAGGGGGCGGGGGGTGGGTGTTGAGCCTGGCTGCTGCAGCTCAGTGGTTGAGCATCAACCTATGAACCAAGAGGTCACGGTTTGGTTCCTGGTCAGGGCATGTGCCCAGATTATGGACTTGATCCTCAGTGGGGACGTGCAGGAGGCAACTGATCAATGCATCTCTCTTATCATTGATTTTTCTATCTCTCTCTCTCTTCCTCTCCTTTCCTCTCTGAAATAAAAAAGGGGGATGGGTGGAGGGCATTGAAATAATTTTTCTAATCAAGCAAAAGGAAAACATCGATCTCACTGCTAAGAATCATCCCACTCCATATATGAGATAGTATTTTTATTCCCCTTTCAATAGATATTAATACAGGGCAACTGAGGCAGAGGAGAAAGGAAGGGTGGCTTTTACTAGTACATTCTGCTAGGGAGTGAGAAAAAATGTATATAACTTCAAGGTTAGAAAAACTTCTGACTTCCGGTCTTACCTAGCATTTTGTAGTTACGCTAGGATGTGTACACTCAAAAATAGATTCCTCGTATAAAAGGAAATTCAAGGAGATATTTAAACAATATTTCTGGAACGTGTTCAGGATTTAGAGTATTTCTCATTGCAGAAAATCATCCATCTATTTAATCTAATCGCATGCAATTGGGACAATTTTATTCCCAAATTTATAATATGTAATAATATAGAATTAATATCTTAGGCACAATGCTCCATTAAAAACAAAAACAAAATGCTGAACTAAGATAGCTTTATCCTAATTCCCTTTGTATTAACTTTATTTGTAAATTTTTTTATTTCCTAAGACAATCATGTTAGGTGAAAATATTTATCAAAAGTTTAAGAGAAAATGTCCATATTTTATGTATACATACCAAGCACTATTCTCAGAACTTTGTGACTATCAATTCATTTAATTATCTCAATAATCCTAAGACATAGATCTCAGTATTATTCCCATGTTATAGATGAGGAAACAAAGGCAAGAGATAGAAATTCAAATAATTATATCCATTAAATAATACTTTAAAAATGGGGACGATATTTTTTAAATGTTACTTAGTTAAGCAATATCTATAGGTCAGTATGTGAAATAACAGTCCATAACTTAAGGATTAGTGGTTTAAACAACAATTAATAATGTTTAGAGAGAAAGTTATCAAATAGACAAGTAGTTATTACATATAACACAATTTTTATTTTGAAAGTTTTAAAGTTTATTTTTTTTTAAAAAAAAGCTTTAACTTTTATATTTAAAAGACAGTAGCCTTGAAAGTTACTGCTTAGAATCTTAGTCTTAAGCTTTGTCTTAGGCTGAGAACGTCACTCTAGTCCTTATAGCTCAGCTTGTCCTCTCTGAAGTCCAAGTATCTCAGGAAAAATAAATAGCCTCTAGAATATGTCTTAAAAATCAAACTGAAAGGTTTCAAAATATTAAATCAAGTCAAACTTTAAAATACATTTATTCTCAAGAGAGCTCAGATAGATAAATTTCAAGGTCATAGGATGCTAATAAGATGCATCGCAAAGTCCATGAAACATAGCCAGTCAAGACATTTTGAAAGTAAAATGCAAAAATGCTGAGGATATCCAGATTATATTTGGGGTAGTGCTTTGTGCGTTTGAACTACTCAAATATTTACTGTATTAAGTACATGCATGAATAATGGAGAATGAAAACCAAGTCCCCTTTACTAGGTAAGAAAAGTACAAGTACAAGTCATTCTGAGAAACTACTCTTCCTCCCCACCCCCACCCCCCCAAAAAAAACCACAAAACAAAAACAAAACAACAAAAAACCTTTATTATGTCTGGAGAACCAGATGCCTAATGTGAACAAGAACCAAAATCACAACAAAAATGATTGCCCCCTGCTCCTCTGGGAACAAGGATCGCACGCTGTACAGAGAGTCATTGAGAGTTTCGGCTGATGCTGTTGGTGTTATGTACATTAATTCCTAAGAAATTGTTTCAATTAGTGGTCAAACTGGTTATGTTTCTTTTAGGATTAAAAAATAAAGTCGCCTCTTTTAGTTCCAAGCTTGTGTACTGTCCCTTAAGTAATGTTTCAGACATGTATTTTACATTAGAATGCTAATTTAGTTAAATAACAGGTCTACATAACAGGACCCCCACTCTTTAAAGTAAATTTAAACAGAAACTAAAAGTGTTATAACAATTTATTCAATTCTCCAAATGATTTTATGTGTCATTAGTTAGTTAATTCAATAGATAGTTTGGGAAAATTTTCACCTTTATATGACTTATCTTGGGTATATACAATTATAATAGATTTTTAAGGTATTACATTCTTGAAAGAACAATGATGGTGTATGTGTACATGGATGATGAGACCTGGGGATTATGTCATGTGTTTCTCCTCTTATATATTTTTATAGTCACCAAATTTTCTTTATTGACTACATTGCAATTTTGCAATAAAACATGAGTTACATAAACCGGAGGTGAACCTATAGACAAATTGGTAGATAGGTCTCAGAAGGGAGACATCTTTAATGGCTGACATCTGTTTCAAAAGAGCTTTTAGCTTCTGTACACAGCTCTGTTGGTATCAACCTTTTAATCATGTATTAAATACAACTTGTGTATATTTTTATTTAAAATTTTATATGTGTACTACTCTATATTATTATTAATATCATAAAACTTATTTCAACATAAATCAGAAAAAAAATCACATAAAATAAATATTAGTAGAAGTTTAAATGCTTTCTTCCTTCACCCTAATGCAATCTTGAAATTTTAAAACAAAATTTATAATAATTGGAAAGTGAGCTAATATACATATATATATAAATTAACCTATATTTTTTTTTAAATCTGAAAGCATTGCCCTAGTCTGAAAATAGTTAATAAGTTTCAAGAAAAGAAACTGAGGTAGAATAAGCTTTATTGAAAATATGCTTGAAGAAATAGTATTTCTTTCACAAATTCTGATTGTTTAACTATTACCTGGGTTTTTAAATCTATGCCATTTACACTTTTAATTTTATTCTTTCTTTTGTATTGCTCCAGATTCTGCTTTTACTTGTCTTCTTTAATCTTTTACTTTGATTTAGATGCTAACAAATTACTACTTGCTAAGTGAACTTGGAAATCCTCTATCATTCCATTCCTAATGAAGTGAAGTTGTTCAAGGTCATATAGCTATTAGTAAATTTGGGATTAAAACTACAATTTTTTTTTGCCTGAAAGTACAGTGACCTTTAGAACACTACAGGATTGTTTTCTCATATCATTTTGAGTATATATATATATATATATATATATATATATATATATATATATATTAGACATTTATATATAAAATAATATATAATAATATGACATATACATAGAAAATAATATGACATTACCTCAGTCTAGCTAATCTATTCTGATTGAGAGTGGTCTCTGAAGGGATCTCACAAACACTGTTACATTCTGGTTCATATAAAGCAAGTAGTTGTTAAAATAAATCCTTGATGCCAAGTTTCCTGAGACTAATTTTTCCTTTTTACTTTGAGGCAGTACATACTGAAGTGTCACTTTTTGGTAAACTACTCACTCTGGATCTCTGCTTTCTTCTTCCTATAATGGTTTCTGGTTTATTTCATGTAAGCATAGATGTTATATTCTAAAAGGTCATGCACACACTCATCCAAAAAATAAGACTTAAGTCTTTTGTCTTTAATGAGGGTCAAAACATAAAGCTTTATGTAACAGAAACTTTATTAAGTAACAATTAATTTGAAAACTCTTGTTTCAAACCTAGAGGTGTGTTAACAGATAGAATAATGGCTGTTAGCATTATGCATTTAAAAGCTTATATCTGGGAGGACAGCAAGATGACGGCATAAGGTAAACACCATAAATGCAGCCGTGAACAACTATTTCAGAATAACCACAAAAAGAAAACACGGACACCACTCACATCCACAGGAAGGCTGGCTGAGTGAAAATTCTACAACTAGAAAGAGTCTGAGACTCAGAGGAGTGGCAGAAGCAAAATACAGAGGTACGGAGGCGCTCGCACACGGGGCTCGGGGAGAAGGCTGGCACCAGAGGACGCAGTTCTTTTTCAAACCGGAGAGAACCACGAGCTCCTGGCGGCTCTGAACTCCAGTTCCAGCGAGTTTCTGAAGACCCAGATGCACACCCGGAGAAGGAGGACTAACTGGCACTGGAAGGAAATCCAAAGCGGGTTTCTCTCAGCCTTGCTTGCAGCAATTACCATGGGACACAAAGACCCAGTGTCTCTTAGCACAGGGCTGAGAAGCAGCCATAGCTATTAGCTCCACCCTGCCCTGCAAACTCCCCGAGGCCCCGCCCCTCCCAAGCTGCATCAGAGGCTTTTGCATATAAAAGGCTGAGTACCCTAAGGCAAAGGCTAAATCAATACCTCCTTAAAGACACAAGAGCCAGCCTCACCCAGTGGCCAGAGTGGGACCATCCTAAATAAAACTCAGATCCACAAGGAACACACTCGGGGCAGATGCAGTGAGCACAAAAGCCTCACTGAAACAACTCTTGCCCCATAAGGGTGTCTTCAGCACAGAAGTTCTCCCACTGTAGACACAGCTGACTCTCATAACCAAGTGGCTTAGAGGTTAATTCCTCTCAGTGATCACCTAACTCAGAAAGGGAAGCAGCCAAAATGCAGAGGCAAAGAAACAGATCACAAATGACAGAAATGGAGGAAAGAAAACGACAGGATATAGAGTTCAAAACCACGGTTATTAGGTTTTTCAAGAATTTTCTAGAGACTGCCGATAAATTTAGTGAGACCCTTGAGCATATGAAAAAGAACCAGCTAGAAATTAAGCATACACTGACTGAAATAAGAATAATATACAGAGATCCAACAGCAGACAAGAGGATGGCAAGAATCAAGTCAAAGATATGAAATATGAAGAAGCAAAACCCACCCAGCCAGAAAAGCCAAAAGAAAAAAGAAAAGAAAAGAAAAAAGAATCAAAAAGTATAAAGATAGTGTAAGGAGTCTCTGGGACAACTTCAAGCGTACCAACATCAGAATTATAGGGGTGCCAGAAGAAGAGAAAGAACAAGATATTGAAAACCTATTTGAAGAAATAATGACAGAAAACTTCCCCCACCTGGTGAAAGAAATAGACTTCCAAGTCCAGGAAGTGCAGAGAACCCCAAACAAAAGGAACCAAAGGAGGACCACACCAAGACACATCATAATTAAAATGCCAAGAGCAAAAGACAAGGAGAGAATCTTAAAAGCTGCAAGAGAAAAGCAGTTAGTTACCTACAAGGGGGAACCCATTCGACTGTCAGCTGATTTCTCAACAGAAACTTTGCAGGCCAGAAGGGAGTGGCAAGAAATATTCAAAGTGATGAATAGCAAGAACCTACAGCCAAAATTACTTTACCCAGCAAAGTTATCATTCAGAATTGAAGGTCAGATAAAGAACTTCACAGACAAGAAAAAGCTAAAAGAGTTCATCACCACCCAACCAGTACTATATGAAATGCTGAAAGGTATCCTTTGAGAAGAGGAAGAAGAAAAAGGAAAGTAAAACTTATGAACAACAAATACGTATCTATCAACAAGTGAATCTAAGAACCAAGTGAATAAAAAATCTGATGAACAGAATAAACTGGTGAATAGAATAGAATCAGAGGCATACAAAGGGAGTGGACTGACAATTTTCAGGGGTTAAGGGTGTTGGGGTGCGTGAAGAGAATGGAAAAAAATTGTACACCTATGGATGAGGACAGTGGGGGGGCAAAGATAGAGGGTGGGGTGGGAACTGGGAGGAGGGGAGCTATGGGGGAAAAAAGAGGAACAACTGTAATAATCTGAACAAAAAGATAAATTAAAAGAAAAAAAGCTTATATCTGAATCAAAATTTCACTAACCACGGCTTTTCTATTTTTGTGACTAAGCAATTATACTAAAAACCGATTATTTGGCAAGCAAATTGGAAAGTTCAATGGTGTTTAAGAGGAAATATACTATAAATACCAGACAACAGTTCTGTTACAAGATTTTATGTGTCATTAGTTAATTAATTAAATGAACATTGAATGAATTCATGTGGTGTTTTGTCCTCCTACTTTGCAGTGGGAACTGGCTGTGCTCATATGGTAGCAGGAAGGTATGTAAACACAGAGCTGCAATAAAACAAATGCAGTAACAGAGATGCAAAGAAGATAGTGCTACTTTCTTTAAGTCTCAATAAATGAATTTGCATTTCCCATGTGCAGCCCAGAAAAAGGATACTCCAGGTCCAAAGACAGCATATACAGTGCCACAGAAATGTGAAAGAACTTAGGGTTACAGATTTAGAGAGAAACCAGAGCACCTGGAATGCAGGATTTAATAAGAGCAGTACCTTCCCACCCCTACTCACTACTCTCCACGTCCCTCCCCCCTCAAAAGAGTGTGACTTTTATACTACATGCAAGAGGGATCCTTTGAAGGTGTGCATATGGTTAATTGATTGTATTTGGGTCTAAATTTATTAAAATTTGTTCAGATCTGGGGGAGGAGGGAGGACAAGGAAATATAGATTTTAATTTCCTGTCTGTAAATCTCCATTCTAACTGATGACAAAAACAAAGAATAAAAAAATGTGCCAGTAAAAGATAATTTGGTTTCCTCTGTCATGAAAATGCAACACAATTGAATCAGTTCAAAGTTTAAACTTCTTATCAGCTGATTTCTCTCTTTAGAGGCCTCTTCTCTGCCTCCTTGGTTCTGGGTTTGCCTCTGGTAGAGGGGAAGACAGATAGACAGACATAAGCAGAGCAAGGAGATGGACGAGGTACAGAGGTTGCTAAGGCAGAAAGCCCCGGATGCCTACCAACAGGCAAACTGGGGGGGGGGGGGAGTGGGGAGACCTTACCCCCAGGTTACCTTTCCCTATTAGAATATTGCTGGTCACGTTTAGACCCCCTGACCTTTCATATCTCTGCTCATGTGATTCAGACCCTTCCCTGACCTTTCCTTCCCTCCCTGGCCTATTGCTAGTCATGTAGGCTAGAGCCCTTAGAGAGAGAACGAATACGGGGACTGGAGAATAGCCCTTGAGCATTAATTCCACAGGAGAAATGAAGTTCTGACCTGCATCAGATACATCTAGGCCTCACTTGTGTTTCAGCTCCAGGCCCAGAAAAGAAGACAAGTGACCCCATGGCTGCCTCAGGACCATCTGTGATGACTAATGACCCCCTATCCTGGCACTAACTGATCAGTGGAGATCACCACTTGGAAAGAATACTCCTGGAAAGCGGATGAATATCCTATTGAGATCCATCCCTGGGACCTCCTCTAAAATCCTCACTCTTAAATGCCTTTAGACAGAAGACCAAGAGGCTCTCTCTGTGAGCATGCCCATGCTTTCCCCATCCTCTCTCCATGGGGTGTTTCCTTGCCCCTCTCTCCTAAGCTCCAAGAGCCTTTCTTTTACCTCTGTAACTGGTTTCCTGAGCTCGTTTCTTCTTTTACTCACTTCTACCTCTGTGATTTCTAAATGAAGTTCCTCTTATAATTTGAGTCTTTGTTCTGAAATCTTTCTTAGCCAGAACTCAAATACTACAGTTGCTGAACCATGATCCCATCTCACTCCACCGGTCCCAACACCTGGTGCCATTTCACTGCCCACAGTAAGGACACTGGAGCTTTTCAGAGTCAGGAAGGCAGGTCTCCAATGGGCATGTTTTCTTCTGAGTCCTTGCCAGCCTTCCTCAAGATGGCGGTGCTAACATGCATTGAAGTGTGGCACTTTCTGGTCTTTTGACTGTCTCACCCCAATCCACACTGTACCTAATTTATATGTGCCCTCAGAGCTTCTGCATACTCCAAATGGGGCATGTGGGCAGCTGGTGTTTGCAGCCACACTCTAAGCATGGGTAATGGGGAGGAGTAGACCTTTCTCTACCATTTCTGCTGATAGCAGCTCAATGACAAATAGAGGCCTTCTTCAAGGAACTTGCATTTTCTTCAGGCATACTCAAGAAAGCAAGGCACAATCCTAACTTTCCTTGATTCCTCCAAACCTATCTAGGTTGTTCAAGAATTTTCCATCCCAAGAGTGACAACCATTGGGTAGGAACTTGGAAACACACATCTCAATTCTGCCTTTTTCTTTTCCTCTAGTTTGCTCGCCAGGCTCTGTGATGTAATATGTGGAATCAACATGCCAGTGTCAAAAGTTGGCTTATTATGTTTTCCCCAGTAAAATAAAATGGATAATCATTCACTTAACTGAAGTATTCACATAAGTGAAATGGCAATCTATGCCTACAGACAGGTAAAAAAGTAGTATTTCTGAATCTAGAAAACCTCACTTCTAAAAAATCCAAGCTTTCAACTTAAAAAAAAAAAAGTCTCATTGAACATGAAAATAGTACAGTGATTAAAGAGCTCATGAAAACACTCCTAAATATAGGAGGATATTAGGGAGTGACTAAACTAGGAAGGGAGAGCTGGCATTAGATGTGAGTTGTTAATCAAGCATTCACGAGATGGCAGTGCCCAAACTAAGACATACACATCAGAGTTGAGGAGAAAGGCAAAATCTGAGTGATACCTAAAAGGTGGAATTGACAGGAATTGGTGACCAATTGGATGTGGAAAAGTGGAGCAAAAAGAAAAACAATTGAGGATTAACTCATCCTGGTGCATAACAGTACCACCAGTTTTAATAAAAATATAGACCTGATGGATGGTTTTGGGGAAAATGTTTTAAGTTTGATGCATTTATAGTTGGAGCTCTAACACTTAGAGTTGACCAACAAGTGTATCACAGAAATGTGAAACATAGAGTCAATACACCAGTGATGGAAGTTGTTTCTTTCTTCTACAAGCAAAACAGAATTCAAAATCATCCAGTTAGGTGAATTATGAGTCTATGCATACAGTAAAACAGCAGTTTATGCCTACAAAATAAGAGCAACAAAAATGATGTTATGAAGATATTTCCAAAAACTCTCAACCATGGGCTCTTAAATGCATATATGTTGCCTTTTCTATTTCATCCTAACATTTACTCAAGAAATACTTCCTAGGGAGTATCAAAAATAAAACTAAATAATAGGTATTATTCTGTCTATCCTTCATATTAATTATTTCCCCAAAGTTCGAAAAACCAAAATCATCATAATTTAAAGAAATTCATTATAATCTGCCAAATGAACTTAGACTAGGAGCCTAAAACCTAAATATGAAAGGGAGAATAAGTTAACACTAAGTAGGAAATCAACATAAATTACCACTGGCTGGTGTGGCTCAGTTTGTTGGGCATCATCCTATGCACTGAAAGGTTTCTGGTTCAATTCCCAGTCAGGGCACATGCCAGGGTTGCAGAATGGATCCCCAGTAGGGGGCATGCAAGAGGCAGCTGATCCATAGATATCTCTTTCTCTTATCAATGTTTCCCTCTCCCTCGCTTTCTCTCAAAAAATCAATAAAATAATACCTAAAAAAAATTGCTTTTGTTTAGTCCTTTTTTGAAAATATAGGACTAGTATGTTAGGGACCTGAAGCAAAAGAATGAAGATGAAAGCAGCAGTATCACACAGGGGGAAAGTCCACAGTGCTCATCTCCTGCCTGACAGTTTAGTTCCATCATTCATTTCATATCCCCAGGACTCATTAATGAATGAAATGGAGATACTCAAAGGACACAGTGAAACTCTTCAGCAGAAACTAAAGAGAGAAATGACAAGTTATGGAGCCCACATTCTTTCTAGTAGTACATTAGGTTTCCTGGAGCTACACTGGACAGAGCTGGCCTTGTAATTTTTTAAAAGGCCTTAAGAAAGACATAGGTTAAAAATCATGTTTTATATTTCTGTTTTAATTCTCTAATAATTTTCCATTACCAGAAAGAAAGAAAGGTTAGATATATCTGGTGTGTTTTCACAAAATAATGAATCAAGGAATAGATAGCAGAACTCTGAATTTGGACTAAAACTGATTTTACTGTCTATCATAGCTTAAAGAATGTCACTCTTTTCAAAGGTAGCTAGTTTTTACTTTGTGTCAGAGACAGCCTTGGGGAAAGGGAAATTAGAAAAAAACAGAGTCTGAATAACAATATTGGTATTCCTAGTTAAGACGGAGCTCAGAGGGGTACGCAGTCAGTTGCCTGGTAAACCAGAAAGACACTGTAATAGTTTCCTAGGGCAGCCATAACAAATTACCACAAATTGGGTAGCTTACAAAAGGCACTGAAGACCCAGAGCACAAGAACAAGGTCCTATTCTTTCAGAGTTCTGGAGGCCAGAAGTCTAAACTCAAACTGTCAGCAGGATTGCTTCCTTCTGGAGACTGGGGAGCATCCTTCCCATGCCTCACCACCAGCTTCTGGTGCCTGCCAGTAATCCTTGGCATTGCTTGGTTTGTAGACCCAGCACTCCAATCTCTGCTCCCTTTTCACTTCATCTTCTCTGTGTGTTTCCCTTTCAGGCTTTTATAAGGACCACCCATTGAAATTGGCTCCATACCAATCCAGTATGACCTGATCCCAATCCTTGTAATTATATCTACAAGATCCTATTCCTGAGGTTCTGGGTGAATAGAGGACACTGTTCAACACAGTACAGATGGATTACCAGGAAGGAAAGACCCAGCCAAGAGAAAAACTTGAAGGATCAATGGAAACACTATTAACTTAGAGTCAGTAAATTTTCATCAACAAAACATGTGAACATATCAAAGTTTCTATATCAACCTCTTTCTACAGGTAGATGTGGAAGTCTTAGTAGAGGGAGAAGAGGTGTACATTAATTAGACCACTGGAACCTAAATGGCCTAAACCCTGAGGAAATGATTCAGAGACATAAGAGATTAGAAGAAAATATATAATAACTAGTTTAAACTGAACAAGTACACAGTCAAAAAACCTTAATATTTTTCACGTGTAATTTGTTATATTTTATGTTAATAAATAAATTCATTAACACTGAAATTGTAATTTGTTTCACTATTAAATATACACACAAACATTTTTCCAGGAAATATTAGTTTTTTCATTTCTAAAACTTTCCATATCTAAATCACTTTGTGTGATGTCTTTAGGCTCTATAAATTAATAGGCGTAAGCTGCTGCACAAAAAGAAACATTTCAGAAAGGAAACTTCCCACATCCAGTTGAAATTTTACTAAAACTTCAATCATGTTAGACTGTCATTTTATGTATTTAGCTCCAGACTTGTACCTACTTGAGATTGCTGTAACTTATCACTTTAATGTCCTACAGGAGATTCAGTCATTCAACCAATATTTATTGAACATCTACTTTCTATTACACACAATTCTAGGAAGTAGGAATATACCAGTGACCAAGAGAAATGAACCCCCTATACTCAAATGTTTACTATCTAAGTAGAATGAACATGTAAGTAAATAAATCATGTAGTGGAAAATGCTATAAAGAAGATATAACAGGGTAATGGAAGAGAGAGTGTGTGGGGGATGAAATTTGGGGCTTGTAATATTTGGGCTAAGTAGTAAATGATGCAGAGATCCAGAGAAAAGGCACTGAAGACCCAGAGCACAAGAACAAGGTCCTAAAGTACGAGAGAGCTGATGAGCTCTGTACAGCAAAGCTCCACAGATAAAGGCAGAGACTTGCAGGCAAGTCTGTCCTCAAGTTCAGAGAAACCAATCTATTTCAGAAGTGAAAATGAAACTGGCTTCCTAGAGGAGCAGGGTTGGCATCATAAACTCCAAGAGAAAGAAAGGCGCATTGGCTTATCAGCTTGCTTAGGATAGAAGAAATCAAAACCACTAAAAACATTAAAGTGGCTCAAACCTCAGGTCCAGCAGGTGTTGCTAGAATCTAGCACTTGGTGCAAAGTCCTATAACATCCTGGATTAAATTAGAATGTTTTTTCACGTAATAATTCAGAGGAAAACATTTTAGGGTAAGCATATTTGGATGTAAGGTGCCAAGTCCAGTTATCACTACGTCTCAGGCAAAAAGATGTGAAAAGGAGGAAGGAAAGCCACCAGTCCAACAGAGAAGTAGGACAAACTTCTTTTACCTTTATCTTGCTGTCCAAAAAGTCGTTACATGATCACATGGAGGTACAAGGAAATGCAATTTCTTGCTAGGTGGATTTTTTGCCAGGATCAAATGGTTAGTGAAAGGTAATTTGCAGTTTCTGACACAAATTAGAAAAAGGAAAGTTATAAAAGAGGTTATAGCCATGATTAGAGGTAGAGATGTAGATGGGAGTCCCCAAAGCACTGTCCCAGCTCCTATCCAATGTTCACCCAAGAAAGGGGGATGACAAGAATGATAATACTGGTAAGTAATGATCACCAAATGCAACAGAAGTGAATCACTGAGCCATTGCAGGACGGTCAACTACCTACAGTGACGTGAGAGCAGAGGTCTTTATGAGTTTGCAAGGAATCTCTAAGCTCCAGGGTAGAACTCACCCAGCAAGGTTGTTTCCAAGCACCTGGCCCATGGGTGCTAACCCAGAAACTAGCTGTGACTATTATTTTTATTAGTTAGTGTGCTCTCCAAACTGAGGAAAGTGTTCTGGGGAACATCACAATTATTAATTAAATTGTCACAAGTGTGCATACGTACAAATATCCCTCTTTATGTGGGCATATTCAGTTCCTGGGTATTGATTGCTATAGTGTGGATATTGGTTTCAGATAGAGAGGGATGCTGAGTAAGCCAAATCTATTTGTTCCTGAGTTTTGCATTGGGAGGCATCAGAGAGCAAGTATCTGTAATTGCCTTATCGGACACAGTATTACAAATCCTACTGTTTCCATATTTACAGTTTTCACCATTTCAGCTTCTTTGTTGGCATAATGTGTGTTATATTTCCCATTGTAGTGTATTTCTAGCAGTTGTTTCTCTATTTAGTTTCCATTGCTCCAAGTAAAGTTACCTATTTCCTATTTATCCATTGGTCTAAACCAGAGGTAGGGAACATCTGGTCCTCGGGCCATATAAGGCCCATGAAATCATTTGGTCTGACCCTGCCACAGCATTAGGGCAAGTTAATTAAGTGTTTGACCAAATATAGCAGGCTAATTTTTTTAATATATTTTATTGATTTTTTTAAAATATATTTTATCGATTTTTTTCATAGAGAAGAAGGGAGAGGGATAGAGAGCTAGAAACATCGATGAGAGAGAAACATTGATTAGCTGCTTCCTGCACACTCCCTTCTAGGAATGTGCCCACAGCCAAGGTACATGCACTTGATTGGAATCGAATCCGGGACCTTTCATCCACAGGCCAACACTCTATCCACTGAGCCAAACCACTCAGGGAAAGCAGGCTAATTTTTAAACTGATAACTTTGTATGGGCCCAAATGGTGTTATAAATATACAAATGGCCCTTGGCAGAAAAAAGGTTCCCGACCCCTGCAACTGTCAAGAACATAACAGATTCTTTGAAAATTTTTGTTTAAACACAGAACTCATAAATGACCACATCAATGCTTTCTCTTTATAATTATCATCAAGAATTTATAAAGCAACAAGTTTACATTTATATTTGCACACATTTTGTAAACATGTGACACATTCTTTGAAAAAATTATTTGCCCTAAGTCTTTTAATCAGTAAAAAGAGATTGAAAACAATATATAGGCAACTTCTGCCTCTTCTACCTCACCACCTTAATGGCTGATTCTGGAAAGACAGGTGAGATGAGTGGATAGAGATAGCTTTATAACAATTTTGTTTAGATTACACATAATTCTTGATGGAATCTGAAAGTGGTCTTATATAGGGTTTAGATTGAATTTTAATCTCAAATACTAACAAAATTGAAATGGCTCTCTATATTAGTCCTCAAGGTACGACAATGACCTTATGATTGAGATACTGAGATGAAGGTATTGAGGCAGCGCTATCATTGGCTGGGCCAGCCAGTCTCTCTCTCTTGCCTATCATGCACTTCCATTCTCCAACTTCCCCCTGTACTCATTGGCTTTCCTCTAAGACAAAGCAGGACTCTCTCAAACCCTGGCTCTATTTAAGTGAGCTATAGCTAATATGCACTATCTAAACACTTTTTATATGCATGTAAAACTCTGTACTTCGTGTATATTCCTTTAAAAATATATGATTAGCACCCACTATGCACCAGATTATGTTCTACATACTGGAAGGACAAGTAAGGTATCCTCTCTGGTAGAATTTCCGTTTTAGTAATTTTGCTCTCTTTACTACAGCATTAACCTGGAGTGCTAACCCTTGGCTTCCCACAGTGATTCCCGAATGTCAGTTAAAATTATTTGTCCTGCATCACAGGAACTCATTTGATAACAGGACCTATACATTTGAGTTCCCAAGCCAAATCCCATAGTTCATAGGCTAATCCCCTACCTTTCATTTCCCCTCTAATAAATCTATTTTCTAGTCCTCTCCTAATAGCTTAAATTCCACCCACCTGTTTCTAGTCTCTTGAGTTAAAATCCAGAGACACTTCATTAACTCTAAATAGTCCAAATTTGGGGAAAGGTGTTCAACAATAGCTGGCCCACTTAGTCTTTGACAACATCTCTGGATCCAGACTTTTATACTGAGATCTCCCATGGGGACCCACTGATACCTTGCATAGGACTCGTAAGTGCTAACTATTTTCCTGATTGACCCTAGAGATTGCCAAGCCCTCATGAACTATGTCTTCCTTTGGTTTGGTTGAAAACCTTTTCTTTTACCATACTGATACAAACATCTCTCTCCTCACCCTAGTGTCTTATTAATCCACATGGATTAATCCATTAATCCATATCTATATAATCAAAAAGAAAATTATGGGGAAATCTATAGCCACAGAAACTCCTGTGTCTGTCCTACAATCCCTTTAGGACATAGACTATGCATTATTTGTAAATTGTCATCCCATATTTGTCACTGCATAATGGAATGTAAATCTTTTCAATTATGACTGATAAATACCATATGATTCTCTGGACCTTAGCTTTGTTGAAATAGCAATCCTCCTGGAAACAACATGCGCTGCTACATTGGTCCAAAGGCCACTAAAAGCAGCATTTGGTCATGAGTTAGCCTTTTATTCACTTCCATCATGTTGGAACAACACCACACATAAAAAATGAACCTTAATGTGAAATATTTAAATTTAAATTATATTATCCCTTGCTGTCTATTTTCATCTGTAAGTGCATTACTAAACTGTGCTAAAACTTATTTCAGCTCTTTCCTTAGTAAAGTGGAACATATCCATCAAGCTGGAACACTTAAGTTACAGGCAGTTTACTCACATTAGATCTCATTATCAATTACACTAGTGTTCAAAACACATTACCTCATTTGTCACATAGCTGGTATAGTTTCTTACATAATGAATTAGACCAATTAGTCTCACATGACAGAAGGAAATCTTAAATAACACTGTCCTTACTATGAGACAAGCTTGACTGAAGTGCAATGAAGGAAACTATAAAATTAATTTGTTTTGTAAAATGGATAGCAAAAATAAGTAGACAATCAGACTTCAAGCTACATGTTTGTAGTTGACGTTAGGCATCAGAGAGAAAAAAATAGAAAACGTTGTCTTCTACAAGACATGAATTCATTATTTGTATAGCTAAGAGTCTTGTTTAGATGTCCAAACTAACTTGTTTATAGACTTTTCAATTGAGACCATTATTGTTCTTTAGGGAAACATTGCTGATTGTAATCAGCCAAGAGTTTTACAGCTATTGCACTGATCAGTAGCTAGAGATTTTTGGAAGCATGAAGCCAACCCTCTCTCCATGGATTCATTTACCAGTACAGGTTGCTTCTTAGTGTCCCATGTACTCCCTTCAAAGAACTCTTTCCAACATCAAATCCAATTTCCTATTCACTCCTAGCATTTCTTTCTTCAACCTTCAGACAGAATCATAAAATGCACAGAGTTGATAGGAGTTACCCAACCAATTTTACATGTTAACCTGAGGGGGCAAATCCTAAAGATATTCCCTGCACTCATGACCCTATACAGAGACTGTGCCTTTGTTCCTCATCAGTGTAATAATTATCTGTCTCCTTTATAGATTATAATTACTTTCCTCATTGTTCGATTAAGGACTGCTGTGCAGTGAAATGACTATGGGCTGGTTAACTAGTTGGAAGTGCCCCCAGTCTTCCATTTATGGGCACAATAAATTATGTCACATAAAGAGTCAACAAAAGATACCAATCTGGGAGCAGATCAGTTCCTGAAAATATGCTCAGAAACCTAGAGGCAAAATTTGACCCAATAATTCCCCTCCAATCAAAGTGACTCTTAATAAGTAGTTTTTAATGTCATTACTATGTAGTTAAAGATAATTTATCACTGAAGGGGGAAAGTAGAATAAAGATTCTGGGTCAATAGGAAAAAAGGTTTTCAGAGAATTCTCATATTACACGAATGAATTTTCCTTTTCCTTCTGAACCAAGTATCCTTTTCAAAGGAAGTGTACATTAGAGAAAATAAATCACCAAGACAGTAGAATTAGAGTCTTTTGAAAATGCCTGATTGGAAAGCTCATTTTCCTTTTCCTACCATTTTCTTCTGCTTTTGCAAAAATATTTCTCATACAAAAAGTTATCTACCAGACTTCACTAATACATGTGCCTGGTGTTCAAATTACATGTTTTTAACTGGCATAGTTTTTTTAAAAAAATTAGGCTTTTGAAGATGCTTATCACTGGCACTTTGGAAAATATTGAGTACAGTATTTGTTATTCAGAGCTGAACTCAGAGAATCAGGAGCTTTAGAAGTAAACTTTCCTTTTTCTCAACTCCCAAGTTTCCACAGAAATTCTCATTATACCTGGTGGGCAACTCAAGGAATCCTGTGCTTCTGAACTAGGACAAAAAAGAGATGTTAATTAAGAGTTTGCATCCTTAAGCGACCTTCAATATTGCCTTAAAAGCTTAAAAATGACCCAATTTAATCAAATGAAAAATGCAGTATGTCCTCTACTCTATGAAGACAGTTGAAAACTCATTTCAATTAGTTTTTATTAATGAACTCTTGTTATGCAGCCCTTTGTCAGTTTCATTCGGAGATTCCTAAAATTCTGTGAGATAGCTTCTCTCTCAAAGACTTTGCAGTCTACATAGGGAAGTGATTTGTGCATGCAAAACAAATAATTATATCAGAAATTATAAACTTAAGTAACACTATCAGGTTTGAGAGAGAAAAGCTCAAATTGCAACAAAGAAGATGGAAAAGACGTTACTGAATATCCTTACCCCTGGGAAGGACTTGGCTATTTGGACAGAGTTCAGGGATCCCATATGTTTTCTCAAAAGAATTTCTAACTTTGCCCAGCTGATAGCCAAGTAGAACTCTGCCCTTCTCCTGTTTAGGAGCCTCTCTGGCCCAGGGGGGCCTATGGCTCCCATCTGCCCTCAGTAAGCACCTCACACTTTCTCTCAGCAAGGATCCAATGGTCATTAAAAACACTAGATCAGCAACACTACTCTCAAACTTGTTTCTAATAATTATATCATTAATTTTTTAGTTATAAAGTCCCATTGGCTTCCTTGCTTTCTTTGGTGGCAATCAAAAGCAAAAAAAAAAAAAAAAAAAAAGGCAGACAAGTCCCTGATGATTGCTCAAATACGTGGTCTCCTTGTGCAGTTTCTCAGCATCATCTTGTTTGCTTGGACAGCACAAGCCAGAAAATTCATTTAAAGTTCTCTGATGTATTAACATGCTTACAGAGTAAGTACCCTCTCCTGTCATTTCCAAGCCCAGTGGATATGCAGTCATAGATCTATGTCATTTGGGTTTTATTATTGTGAATCTAGGTCTCCACAAAGACACTTTCTTCAATCTTCCCTGGGATTTAATCATTCAATTCTCTAGTCCCAAGTGTAGCCCAAAGCCAGAGAAAGCCTGTATCTCTAACCTAATCTAGACAAGAATAAAGGGAATAGTAATATTGGACATTTACTGTGTCATCATTATGTGCCAATCACTGCACCATGAAATTTAAGCCTCAAAACCGTGCTGCAAAGTCACTCTTACATATCTATTTTACGGACAGACACCAAGTCTCAAGGACATTAAATGACTTACCCAAGGCCATTTAAAGTAGCTGCACAGAAGTTTCTAATTCATTTCTGGTGCAGAGGCTAGCATCACTGTAGGGCATCGTTATGGGATGAAAACCAAGTCTGTGATGTTCTTTCTCTCACAGAAGAGTGGCTGCCCATCTTTTACCTGTCTGAGAGACCCAAAAGATACCTAAGTGAGAATATAATCTTTGCTCCATATACTCTGAAGACTATGGAAAGACCTCCTTCAAAATCATAAAATCTTAAAGCTAATAGAAACCTTAAAGATTAACTAGCTCCAACCCATTGTTTTAAAAAATGTCCTATCAAGCAGTGCTTCATCATTAGGTCTGACTTAGAAGCTATAACCTAATTTCAAATCTAGGTGGTCAGTGTTTTCTTGTTACCTCATGAAGCTGTCAAATGACTTTAAATACTTTCCTTGCTGAATTACTGATAATACTGAGGATGTTATCAGTTGTTGTAACAAATATAACAAATGCATCCCAAAATTTAACGGGCTCAACATATTCATCACTTACGCATCAGTCCAGTGTGGACGTTTCAGGATAGCAAGTGGCTTTTCCCTGTGGGGTGACTGAGGAACCAAGGTTTCTGTGGATGTCATGGTATCATCTTTCTATGGGGACTCAGCACCCTCTGCTTCTAGCTAGTGAAGGGGGAAGGAGGTGGACAAGACACGCTAGCATATCAAGGTACAAGTGACACTAATGTTGCTCACATTTCATTGGTAAAAACTAGTCACGTGGCTGCACCTATATATGCAAACAGTCTGAGAAGTGTATTCTCTGTTGGACATCTGCTTCCCAGCATAAATGCTGGGAAGAATGACCATGTATTTTGGGTAGATAGCTTGCCATCTCTGCCACATTTTTCCGCCACATACTCCTAAATAACAAACTCCAGTTTTAAACATCTACTGATAGTTGAACTTAGAAGACTCCTGAACTTTAAAATTTGAGGATAGATTAGATTATTTTCCCTGACATTTTGAATCAAACACTCATGCCCTTGCTATGAGTCTATAAATTGTCTCCCTCTATGGGCAGTGAACAATTCCCCACCCACTGATGTTGGGCATGAGGAGATGACTTCACTGGCCAGTGAATGTGGGTGAAAGTGACAGGCACCAGTTCTGTGGTAAGACCTTAAGAAAGATTATCGGCTCATCCTCTGGTATCTCTGCCAGAAGACTATGTCACAAGTTGTCACTCTTCCCAGAACAAGTTGTTACGTGGAGCAGAACTGAATCTAACCTGCATCTGAAACCAGGCACAGCTGATTTCAGCCAAACTGTACAAAATCTGGAGCAGGAAAACTAAGTGTTTGTTTTGTAAGCCGTAAAGTTTTGAAGCCTTGTTTGTTATGTAGCGTTACCTCAGCCAAAGTTGATTAACGCAATGAGGTTCCATCATTCCATGAGTATAAATAATTCACAGCTGTTCTTCTAGGCAGGAATTTGTTAGCAAAGTGACCAGCTTAGATTTTAAAGAAACAGAAGATTTAAGAATAGCAAAACGTGTTTTTCATTGATGTTCCCGGGAGCATTTCATTCTTTTTAAGAGTTCCAGGAAAAATATTTTTTGTATTTTCTTCTGAGGAGAGACTAGTTCCTCTCCAAGAATAAGCCCAAGAACCCTCGGAGAAGAGGTAGAGATACCAATTGCAGAGCCCACATTTTTTTAGACCGAGATAGCATAACAGGCATTCCTCAGGCCAGTGGGGAGGACAACTATGGGGGAACAAAACTTTCCAGGACTTGTCCGTGTTCCTGCAAAAATCCCTAGCCTCCTGAGGAATAACAATAGGGAATCTTTGCTTTCACTTCTCATAGAAACATTTTCAAATACACAAAGATTAGATCTATAATCACAGGTTTACATAATTCATCAGGTTCAAAGAATAATAACATATCTTTTGTCTTTCCCAAAGCCAACAGTTACATCCCAGGATAGGCATCTGTTATTACTGTAAATGGCAGGGAAACTGGAGCTTTGCCTTCCTAGGTATTTACATGTCAAATGAGACATAGGCCAAAACTTAAAGACATCTCTAGGCTGGACACCTGTGGAGCTATCTGGCATCTGCAGAGATTTTATTAGCATAACAAAGAGCTGGAGTTAATATTCAGGCCATTCCCTGTCCACTGAGATCCTTCTAGGAGGAGAGGGGACAACTGCTTCCTTATCCCTGATCCTCACTTATTAGGTGTCTGGCACACTGGACATTTGACCTAGTTTTTATCATTATACCCTAGGTTTTGGGCCTTAGGTAATGAAAGGCTGATGCATTTATTGTTTACTGTGAGATAATTAACAAGAAATATGTCTCTGATCATAAGATTTCATGTGCACATTCAAGATAAAATTAATAATTCTTTTTTTTTTGTGTGTGTGTGTGTGTGTGTGTGTGCGCCATTCAGTGATTTTATTTTTTTTTTT